>JAOVVI020004519.1:4828-17537 GCA_028571085.2 Nepenthes alata | reverse complement strand
CATGCAGGTTGTGGCGGCTGCCCACGTACTACATGAGCCCTCTCCTCTGGTCATGGGCTTCCTATCGTTGCAGAAATTGCAGGGGTTTCGCCGCTCCAAGCTTTCTTTCGGTGTGTCCCCGCTCATGAGGCTTCGAGCGATTGCTTAGGCCCTACTACCTGAGGCCGCTTGGGCCTCAACATCGTCAAGCCTAGTTGCTCTTGCTGCTGGGGCTTTCATCCCGTGTCTTCTCCGTCTAGAGATTGATGCCTCGAGTGCTGGAGGGGAGGCCCTTGTCCACCGCATGCCAGCACGCACGCACGCACAACACCTGAAGCATGTGCTTCATGTCGTATACGTCAGCTGCCAGCTTTCGTACGTCTGGCTCAGGTTGATCGCCTACTCGGCTACCCACAGAGGGGTCGTCACCGTGGGCGGCAGTGTCCTCGTTGGTACGCTAGCCTGCACTCTAGTGTTGACTATCTTTTGAGTTGGAGGGTAGATGATGTGAGAGGTGGTTGGACTTTTTAATTGTTTCCACAAACGACGCCAATGACGTCTCTCGGTCTGAATTCTCATGCAGATTAGTGAGCCTTTGAATTTTTTGACTCGAGCAGATCTCGAACGGGTCTAATTTTTGCATATCTTCAACTTAGACCATGCGCACCACAAACTATAAATAAGAGGTTAGACGACGGCGGAATGTTCTTCCACCATAAATACTCCGACGCTCAAGTCAGAAATCTTTCCGAGGAGATGAAAAGATATAGGCGTGGAAGTAAAGGTGATTGAAAATACACGTATGCAAATGTGCAAGACGTGTGTGTAATGTTTGGAGGAGGCTTGTGCTTTCCTTGTTGCACTACTACGAGTGGCTCACTATTATCGCCATATTAGGGCGGCAATTTGAGGGAAGAGAGCTAGCTCTTTCTCCTTGTTTACCTGAGAGCTTGGTGTTAGGATCTATTTTCTTTGATCCCTAGGCACTGGTTTTGCTCTTCTTTAAACTTGAACAGGAGTTCGAGAGTTCAGGGATCAAGGATCAGGATTCAAGATCTCTCCCCCTTCCTGCCGAGGGAGAAGACATTTGTAGGTTCCATGAAGGAGGCTTTGGGCGCTAGAATCTCTGACAGATGGCTTGTCGAGATTCATCGGCCACTGAGCGCTGACGGTGGCCAGCGGTGTTAGCTGTCGCCTTGTGGTGATGCGAAGACCGTCATCGGGCGTGGCTGACACTGGCCTATTTGACCTTGCGTGGATTGGTCGAGCGTTTATCAAAACGGTGTGTGCTACGGCTTACATGCGTTGACCTCATCTCCCATTGATTGACATTTCCTGAGCGGGCATTTCCTGTGCTTCCAATCTGCCACCACTTTTATAGATGCATAGACGAAACTGATTTGGCACGCGCCAATGGAGCCATATGGGTTTCGCCTTGATTTCTCTGGGTCGTCTCTTCCCGGTTGGGCCCATCTGCTGGTTGGGCCTGCTTATTGTTGTTTGGGCGATGTTGGCTCTGGCCAGATCCGTGTTGGACCTTTCAATTCATAACTTGAATCTAACTGGCAAATATTAAAGTGAATAAAATATCATAAATTTATATTATTTTAAAACTCAAATAATGTTCAAACTTATTTTATTTTTTTCTTAAAGAAAAAATAAAAAAATTAAATTTAGTATAGCTTTTTAACTCAATAATATTATTTAAATTTATAATTCATTATATACTATTCAAAATTTTAAAAATAATTTTAATAATTAAACAAAAATATATTCTAAATATTAAATATAGAAGTCAACCAAAATTCTCATGACTCTTCAATAATTAACATCTTATTAAATGTATATCATTTTAAATTAAAATATATATTGAATAAATAAATTAATTGTATCAGGATTAATTTATATGCATATATAATAAACTCAACCCAAAACATTTGAATTTTTTAATAAAAAAATAATATTTATACATTTAATTATATATTTATTAATATTAAAATTATTTAAAAATAGTTATATATTTTATATTCTTTAATTTTTATTATTTTATTCTCATGATACTAAAAATAATAATTTTAATATAAATAAAAATAATATTTTATAAAATAGGTGAAAAAATATCAAAAAAAAAAAAAAACAATCACTTCATAGTTCCCACGCAGCATAATTTCCTTATATTTTCTCTCTTGTAAGAATAATAAATATCCGTATCGCAAGACCGCCCTTCGTCCTTTCTTCTTCTTCACTCTTCTTCTCTCTCTCTCTCTCTCTCTCCTCTCAAACATTCTTTTCAGAGAGTGAACTCCCGCAGGCTTACTTCGCCGTTTGATCTCTCTCGGTCTTGTTTATGAGGTATCCCTCTCTCCTTTCTCCTTCTCCGTGTGCTGATGAATTTAGTCCTCTGTCTCTGGTTTACGTGTTCACCTCCTGATATTTACTTCAGATCTGGGCTTGTTCTTGAGAGGAATTCATTCAATTTGATGACTGAACATCAGTTTTATTTCGTAAAGATCGTTTATTTACTGAACATATGATTGCTTTTTGAGGCGACGAATTATAGTTTTTGATCTTTATTTTTTTTTTTACTTTCTTCTTTGATGAAGTTCCTTCTGTAACTAGGGTTTTTAGATAATTCTTGAAATTGGTTTCGGATTTGGCTCGAGCCGAGGCCGTTGACTCTCCTTCTCTCTTTTGAGAGCTTGGGGTTCTTTTGCTGCTCTAGATAATTGTAATTTGTTTCCATATCCGCAGTTGTTTACTGTCGAATTGGATTTTTGATGAGATTTATATGGTTTGTCTTTGCGCAGCTCGAAGGAGAGACCGACTCTTGGGTGAGTTTCATTCTTGCTTGATTATTGGTTCAATCCATCATGTTCAAGGTTGAATTTTTTATTTAGCGACTGGTATTGGTAGTTGTTAATTTCTTTATTTAGATTTTGTATAGTGCTGATCACTATCTGGTCGTTTATAGTCCGAGTTTGAGGCTTCTGTGTTGTCACCTAAAGTTGTTCCGTATTTTTTTTTATTCATTCCTTTATTATCTTGATTACTGGTGGTATCATGTTGCCTTGGATGTTGAAGACGTAGCATCTGCTCGTAGCATTCTGGTGTCGAAGGGTTTTTGTATCATGGGATTTTCAGTAATCTAAGTTTTTATTGTGTATTGGACTCTATGGATCTGTCGTCCCACCTGTTTCTGCAGACAAAAAATGCGATGGCATTGTGGTTGATGAGGATTGTTCAGATCATGCATACATATGTTTGCCTTGTGGAATTTGATTCTATTAATTATGTCTTCAAATTGCCCTCACAGTTTCTGAGGTTTGAGACATCATTTCTACTGGGTTGACTGTTTTAAAAGATGTTGATTTTGTACTCCTGTCCCAAATCATGTTGTTCATCATCTCCCCTCCCCCCTCCCCCAAACAGTTGACTTAGGCCAGTGATAAACCATGTGAACTGGTGGATGCAATTTTCTCCTCTCTCTTTTATATCCTGTTTGATTTGTTGTTAGGATATGCTCTATGGTCTTCCCTGTGTTCCTCATTGCACAAAAATTGTTATTTCCAATTTAGTAAAGCAGGGTGAGACTTCCCTTATCATTTAAAACTGGGATTCAGTTATCCAAGAATGTTAGTTTATGTATTTCTTAAACCATATATATGCATACAAAAGACTTAAGGAGGATGGATTAGAGTTTTTAGATTCCAGCATATGTATCAGATTCCATGGATTTTTCTAAAATAATTATTTCAAATTTGAGATTCCTTGATGTATGAGATATGCCTATTTAAGGATGTGAATGTGCCAAACATCCATCAACTTTGTTGCTAGGTGTCTTCTGTGTATTGATTATGCACTTCTTTAAATTTGTTAACTTGGTTTTTATGAAAAGCATTAATGTGAATCGGAATATTCTCTATGGTTATGAAGTTGTTTGCTATAATACATGGATGATTGATCTATATTAGATCACTGCATAAGATATTAGACCTAAACTGTGCATTATTAGATGCTACCGTGATTTTTTTGGTGAATTATATTTTTGTTCACCCATTCTGATAAAAGTAATTCATTGATCAGTGGTACGCGGATTAAGACCCGCAAACGGAATATTGCTGCGCCTCTGGACCCTGCAGCATTTTCAGATGCAGTGGTCCAGATTTACCTGGATAATGCTGGTGATCTGGTAATTTAATTAACAATCAGTACAGGATCAACTTTGTTTCCTTTTCCTTTTCTTCTGTTTTTAACATTTGGTCACTTAGACACTGTTTAATTGATGCAGGAACTTGTCGCTAAGAACATTGAATCTTCAGAGCTTAACTTCTCAAGATACGGTGACACCTTTTTTGAGGCAAGCATCTGGATGCTTAGATGTTCTATTGCTGTAGTTTGTTATGTAAAGAAGCTGCTGTGGGTAGTTTGTGTGTACTTGTTCTAGGTGAATGTATTGGTTATTTCTAACAGTACCTGATGTGGTTGCTTTTGTAGGCATGTCCAATACTATGGTTAGCGTCCAATGTAAAGAGTTTCTTGCTGCGTGTCATGATTATTTTTTGGACCTTCATGGATAACATTCTTGCATGATTTATCATTCACAAATTATACTATTGGGTACTTTTCAAGTGCTTTTGTATGGATATTAGCACAAAATGTGAGCCTTGGTATATCTCTAATATTACTCAGTTGTGACCTTGAGATTGGGTTCAAAGATGGAAATAGCATCTTCACAACTGGTGTATCTTGGACACCACGCAATACTGAATTGTACTTTCTACTTGCAATTGCATCAATATCTTTATGAGCAATTTAAAGAGTTATTCATAGCTTTCATTATAGATTAACAGGAGTTTTTTAGAAGACTTGATATTTAATATGTGATTGCATTAATTGTTCTTGTGATTGCAAGTTCTCTTGTCTAGATGTTCTATTGCTAAATATGTAACTCTACCCAAATCGAACGATGTGGGATCCTTGTGCATTGTGTCCTCCCCATGAGGGGAAGGGGGAGAGAGATTTAGAGTTGTCTTGAATTTTCCATCAGTCAATTGAAGTGATCTAGAGAGAGAGAGAGAGAGATTATTGCAAAATATGATTTTTATTTGCATTTAGTGAGTATCCCTTATTGGCATTTGCTAATAAACGGATTGATTTTTTTTTTAATTTCAGGTAATAGCTAAGAGTTGCTTGAATTTGCAACGTAATTGAAGTGACCTAGAATTTTGAGCAGCTTGCACCTTTTCACTTCCAGACTTGATGTAATGGAAGAAAATTTGACTGTAATAGCATAATAATTAGGGAGGGCACCTTCTCTTTCACTGTTGTCTAGCATTTTGATCATATTGTATTCTTCATCTTGATCCAGTATTCAATGCTTCTCACATGGTGTCTCTCTCTTGTGTTGTCATGTTAGATTTGATTGATGTTTAATATGAAGTGCTGAGGAGTAGTTCACCAATGTACATGAATTTTTTTGTGATTTGTTATGTTAGAAAATTGTGGTACTATCAGTATTTTAATAGTGCGCCAATCAACAAATGTGTTATTTTGTAATTTTATGTTAAATCGCATAAATTCATATTGAGAATTGAGTGAAAACATTATTGTTATTATCCTTTGTACTACTGTTTGGGAATTTTGATTCATTTTCTCTGAGCAGGTTGTCTTCACGGGGGGGCGTACACAACCTGGAACAACAAAACCTGATGAGGGGGAGCACCATCCTTACTCCATAATCGATTGTGAACCTACACGTGAAGGAATTTTGCCATCTGTAATCTACATTCAGAAGATTCTGCGTAGGAGGCCATTTCTCATTAAGAATCTTGAAAATGTCACTCGAAGATTTTTACAATCTTTGGAGCTGTTTGATGAAAATGAAAGAAAGAAGCTGGCAATTTTCACGGCCCTTGCATTTTCTCAGAAGCTATCAGGTCTGCCACCTGAAACTGTGTTCCAGCCGTTGCTCAAGGATAATCTTGTGGGGAAAGGGCTAGTTCTTACATTTATAACAGACTTCTTCAAAGAGTATCTTGTTGAGAACAGCCTTGATGATCTGATAGCAATTCTAAAGCGGGGCAAAATGGAGGACAATCTTCTTGATTTCTTCCCGTCCTCTAAGCGAACTGCCGAAGCTTTCTCGGAACATTTCACGTGAGTGATCCATTCCTTAGGCTAAATTTTGCCGTGGTAGCTTTTTTAAAATATGACATAGATATAAACTGTGCTTGCATCAGCATATTGTTCAGTTTGAAAACCTTTTTCCCAGATTCTGAATTTTTGTTTGTATCTGCAAACCTATTGTACTTTAATCTGTAAGTGTGATCCTCATCACGTTCAATTTGCTAATTTTGCTTGAAATGATGCTTATATTTGCACCTAGCACTTGATTTTTGGGATATAACCATATTATCCATTTGAGATTTTGCAGTTAATTTGCATTATGTCTGCCTCCTGGTAGAATAACACAAGCTTCCTATTTTTGGTGTCAAAACACGGTTAATATGTTGCTTTTGATGCATTTGGGTATGCTAGGCCTAATATGTTTTCATTTCGCAGAAATGCGGGTCTGCTACCATTAGTCGAGTATAATGAAAAGAAGATATTTGAGGTAAAGGTGAAGGAAATGAAATCTGCATTAACAACTCAGATATCAGATGAAGCCGATATAGCTGAAGTCGTTGAGACGGTGAAACATCATATGAAGGAGGCTAAACTTCCAGAGGTCGAAGTTGTGCGTCTTCTATGGGATGTTATCATGGATGCTGTTCAGTGGTCTGGGAAAAATCAACAGCATAATGCTAATGCAGCTCTACGGCAGGTGATTACACAACAGATTTACTTGCTTTTATCTTTTGGCCAGAGGCATTTCTACTCCTTGATGCTTCTCTTTAATTAGTTTGCATATCGTTACAGAATTCATTGAATGATTATTTTTCGTAGAGTTGCAGTTTTTAGAAATTGGAGTCCCAATCTTTACATACTATATTGGATCACATACTTAAAGATATTTTGATGACTAACCAGGCATTCCAATTAGTAGAGTATGGTCATGATCATTTTTCCTTTGTTATTAAAAGATCGGTGTTCCTTGATGCTGCCCAGCTTAATTTAGTAGGACAATAAAATTCAGATCACTGTTTGTTCCAGGATGTTTGGTAACCCCTTTTCTCTGTCAAGATTTCATATACAGCACAACATTTAGTTTCATGAATATACCAGGCACTCCCAATTGCTGGATGTAATTTCAGTAATTCATCTTCTATGTTAAGAAAATTATCACTCTTCCCACCCTCGCTCCAAATGTGGCAGAGAATGCCTGGCCCTTAAAGATAACAGAACGGAAGTGATATTAGGTTGGTCGCCTAACTTGATTAATACTTTGAAAAATGTACCTTTGTATGATATTTTTATTTTATATGAACATGTGAAACTTGTTTATGATAAAATATTTTTAATATTTTATAGCAACAAGCCATGCAGCGTGTCTAGTTTCCACAGGAACGGACGCCAGCCAAGTTAACTCACAAGCACTCTCAAGTGCTCAGGGTTGGTCCTGGGACACAACACGAAAACTTATGTTAGGGTTGAGTTCATAGTATGCAAGTAAATCGCTAGTAAATGTGCAAAAATATAAGCAAGCAAGCGATAGTAACAAGGCAACAATCAATGTTTTTTGGGGAAGTAAAAATTGGTAGAGAAGGTCAAGGCAGCTACACTATTTATAGTCAATGTAATTTTTTTTTTCAAATATTTACCAATAATATTCAAAAATATGTACATATAGATATGTATATACCAATATAATTTCTTTTATAATTTATAAAATAAAAAAATGGAAAATACTTCTAAATGATGATACCAGTCCCAACCTCCATCTGCTACGAACATTAAATCCCTGCCCTCTTCTCCAATGGGGTGGTGATGGTAATTGAAAAAACCACTGTCCCACCTCATTGCCATCCTTATTATGTTGAAAGTTGAAATTCAGATCAATTTTGAAGTATCAATGCATGCATTTCATAATCTCCTTTTATTTTATGTTGAATAAAAAAAATTGTTGATAACCTGTTCCTTTGCCGTTCAGCAGTATTACTAGAGCTTCTAACTTTACGCACCAGGCAGGGGAAAATCGGCATGCTTGTTTTAAGTAGGTGGACATTATTAAGACCAAGCAAAAAAATAATAATTGAAGTTCATGTGGCACAATTTTTCATGTACTATTATGTTTTCTGTCTAGTTGAATTTCTCAGGATAATTACATAACATGATTTTATCTAATCCAAAACCCAGAAAAGCTTATCACCAATTCACTTACTTGTGAAGGTGGTTAAGTTGCTATTGATTAACTCATGTAGCTATGTCATTGTTTGATCCCAGGTCTTTTAATGTGTTCTATGGAGTTCATCATACCAAAAAAAAAAAAATCTGTTTTGTTACTTATTATTCGGAGTCAATATTGCGAAGATACTGTTCAAGTTCATGTCATTCTGCCCAATCAGTGTCATGAGTTTCAGATACCTTATGGCATCAATTGGATTATACAAGGCATTTTTAAGCTATGGGAGTTTGTAAATCGTCTTGATTTCAAAATGCTTATGTTCTCCTAACCGTCTGAAATGCATAGATAGCATTGCTTCAGATATTTTAGCATATGCATAATTAAAGTCTTACTAAGTAAATATCGCATTGTCTACATTGAAGTAATTAATAAACTATTATGGGTGTTGATTTAGACGCAAATCACTGTTATCTTGTCTAAAAATTGACATAGAGGATCGGGAATAACAGTAATGTTACTCCAGTTTGACCTGTAGTCATGTGTTTAAACTACAAAATCAGACATTCTGCAATGCAATGGGTAAGCTTATATATATCTGATCTTCTCTATCCTCAACTTAGGAGCCTTGTGCACTAGGTGTTCTTTTTTATATATTGAGAAAGTCTTCAAATAGGGTTCTTTTAAATACTGAACGCCTACAGCAAAAGAGAAAGGCAAAATATGGTTTTATTTGACCTCAAAAGTCAATCTGGGAAAAGAAACCTGTCGTCATGCTTTAGTTTTTCTTTGTGCTGTGCTTTTGCACATATACAGCTGCTTTTGCTTAAGTTGATGCGACTGAATTGCTCTGTCCATTTGTCACGGGATTGTTCTGTGATTCCTCAACGTTGCTGATGGTGTGCTTGTATAGTTGACAAGATGATCTCATGCTGATATGGCAGGTGAAAACATGGGCTGCACTCCTCAACACCTTCTGCACCAGTGGAAAACTCGAGCTAGAATTAATGTACAAAATTCAGATCCAATGCTATGACGACACCAAATTGATGAAGTTGTTCCCAGAAATAGTGAGGTCTCTGTATGACCTTGATGTCCTCGCAGAAGACACCATCCTCTACTGGTTCAGCAAGGGTACAAATCCCAAGGGCAGGTTTGCACTCGCTTTAATCGTAATTGTTATCCTGTTCTGTTTGGTGCATAGATGTATCTTCCGATATGCATCGGTATCGGGCCTCACGACAATGATATTTTTTGATACCACGACAATATCACAACATATAGCTTGTCAATGATATTTCCACAAATATTCAAAATATCAACCGATATTTGATTGATATATCGACAGATACGGTTCTATCAGTTTATGATTTTTAGAAATTTATATTCTTCTAATATATTCGATATTGATACGCGTTATTTAATATGTTCAATATCTATTTGACCTCGACAGATACTGATATCAATACAATGCCAATATTTTCCTCCATGGTTTGGTGCCATTGGGTTGCATGATGAATTTTTTGATTCCATTTGATGTGTTGGTAGAATTATTGGTATCAGTATCAGTTGCAATCATGTTAGATGATGATATTGTTCATAATGTAAGCGGATATTGTTTTTATGACCACATCAAAATTAAATTATATACTAAAAATTGATATTATGTAGTTATTTGTTTACCAATTTGAAGAGTCTAATTGATTTTACATTTTTCTAGGTCATTGAAAATATCCTAACACTTTTAATCTATGTGTGTTTTATATCTTTAAAAAGCATGTAGTTTTAGGTTTTTTAAGATGATTTACATATATCTAAAATGTGACTTTAAACTTCCAAGAGCGAAACGAAGTAAATGGCCATACATACCGGCTTAAATATTTCAATATACCACCGATATGGGGACATGTTGGACATTTTTCAATATCAGAAAATATCGATCTCAGGGCTCCTGATAACTGCTGAAACTTCAAATCCTGGCCCATCGGAGTAAATCCTCTTTTTCCTATTTTCCTCCTGCTTTGTTTGAGAGTCGTAGGGAAAGGGGGAGGGAGGGTAAAGAAGGGGAGATCATATGTAGCCCTGTGGTTAGTTATTCACCTCCACGCCCTAATGACAAGGGTTTAATTAGCAAATGACAGGCTCAGTTCCCACCAAATTTGTGAGGGTATAAATGGTAAAATCCTGAACAAGGTGAATTGTAATTTCTTCTTCCCACGTCTTCTCCATTCAAACAACTTGTTAGTGTATAGCCGAACGCACTGTTCAGTCTTCCGGAATGGATTAAATGGCCGTGGAAGACATTGAAGTACTGATTTTCACTTTCTATCTCTTGTATGCTCAATTCTTTCAATCCAATTAGATTTGTTTTTTTGATGCAAGATATAAGGGCATTTTTTAGTAGGAAAACTTTGTATGTTGGCTTATTATTAATGGGATCAGCAGCAATCAATAGAAAGTGCAGCCAATTGTGTATTTCTTGTCATATGGTAGCAACAAGTCGGTGTCTTATTTTGGGTTGGGAGTTCAAGTATTTCTCAACATGAATGTAGCAATCAAGTACATTGGTGAAATTATCGGTATCAACGTATCTAACACTATGTATTGATATTGAATATTATCGGGAGAATTTTTTTCTAAAAATCATAAGTTGACTGGCGATTATCAGCTGATATGTTGCTATACGAGAACATTTGACAATTTTGTCGTGGTATTAAAAATTTTCTATATGGGAGCCCCTCTAGCGATATATACAAGCTGATATATAGGATAGCAGCCCGTATTTTTATCCATGTTGCTCGTGTACTTGGGTCCAACGGATCGGAATGCTAGTATGTATATCTTTGGGCAATCAATGTGAATTGTCAAGAAAATGTTAGTTAATTGTTGCCGGAGGGAAGAAAAGGGAAAGGTAGCCTAGCGAAATTTATAAATGATGTGATAAAAAAACAATTTAGAATTACTTTTGCTTTCGAAGAATATTGTACTAAATTAAGTAAAATGAAAAGAGCGGGTTCATATAGGTTACTACATTTAATGAGATTAAGGATATTTTATTGTTGTTATAAATGGCGTTGCCTTACATGCATTTGATTGGTTATATTATCTATGAAAGATTATTTATTTCACCTAACTTGGAAGTTAGGGGGAATAAGTGTGTTGAGCTAATGCTATGGAGTTGAACCTTTCCTGGGGCATTCCAACTAGCAAGTACCATCTTTTTTTTTTCTTAAGAATTGTCGTAAACCTATAGTCAAAGCCATAGTTGCAAAAATCGGCCGATGGGCATCGGTATCAGGGCTCCCCTGATGATGCCGATATTTCTCGATACTGTAATAATGTCATGATTTTTGTATTAGCTAATATGGTCTATATATCTACTGAATAGCCTAGCTAGCTTACGATTTTTAGAATTTTTTGTGTCCGATATATTTGATACCAGTGCATATTGTCCAATATGTTCGATACTGATTGTAATTGATACAGATACTGGCATTTTCATCTATGGTAAGAGTGGCATGTTTCTTTGGATTTACAGGACTCCTAACGCCAGCTTTTTCTCTAAAATGACGATGTTCTTTGGAAATTGGTTCATTTTCTGTGGGTGCACTTTTATTGTGCAGGCAAACCTTCGTGAAGGCGCTTGAGCCGCTGGTGAAATGGCTCGAGGAAGCAGAAGAAGAGGACTGATTCTCGCGGTATTGTTTAGGGTCGTTGGCACTCATTCAACCGAGCAAAAAAAATCTTCGGAAACTCTGTCGGTGCTGCCGGTAATCTATGATCCTCCGGCCATCGATGGCTGTAATTCTACATTCTGGCAATAAATCTCGTTTCTCAGCCGTTTGTGCAGTTTGTCATGGCATTTATCTCATCATGAGATTGATATTGTTCATGCGATGGTTGCCTAATTTATTTTCGGACACCGTTTTTCCACCGAATACCTTCGAATTTACACGGTGCAGTTCGGATGTTCCTCATTTGGGTTGCAGTGGTAAGGACGTATCTTTGATCGATATGATATTTTATTTATCCATTTATACTAACAGATCCATAAATCAATGGGCCCGGGCCCGACAGTATTTCAAAGGTGTGCATCCGCCCTACCCAAAAGCCTAAGCCTGTTTTAATAAATTAAAATTTGGATGGGACATATCATTCTCATTCATTCATATTATTTCATTTCCATCTGCTTCTGCTGTGGAGTAAATCTGTTGCTTTCGTATCGTCGGATTATATCGGCTGCCCGTCCAACCAACGGCTATAAAAGGCCAATGCCTCTCGCGGCTTGTATTCCGGGACCGTGTGCCCTGCCCCCTGCAACATCAGATCCAACCACGGCATCATTACAATGTATGAAATTAGTCTTATGCCATTATTTTATTATAATTTAAAAGTTATCAATTTAGATGTTAAAAAATAAATTTTTTTTTTAATAATGTAACGGTAAGA
>JAOVVI020004517.1:0-17540 GCA_028571085.2 Nepenthes alata | reverse complement strand
GTCATATGGGTATCCCATCTCACGGGATCGGTACGGTATGCCACCCGAAGGTAGGCTGGTAACGATAATTCCTCCTGTTCGGAACACCTCGAGGGCAGGGAGGATCACAAATAACTCCATGGACAGAGTCATCCTCGATTACCACCGAAAAGTCCTATGGCATGCCGGAGAACCTATTCGGACTGTAGTCAGTCTCGGGTCCTAAAATAACAGAAACAGAAATACTTTCTTCTTGAAAGCCATTTTCAGTAAAGCCGGAGTTTATTTTCGATACAAGCAGGAGTTCATTTTCAATCCAAAATCGGAGTTCATTTTCAATCCAAGCCGGAGTTTCTCTTTTGACAGAAACAAGAGTTCAAAAGCCAGAGTTCATTTCACGTTAAGGACGGAGCTTTTTTTCATACACAAGGCTGGAGTTCATTTTTTTTATTAAGGACGAAACTCTTTTTCATGTACACGCCGGAGTTCATTTCACGTTAAGGACGGAGCTCTTTTTCATACACAAGGCCGGAATTCATTTTTCATTAAGGACGGAACTCTTTTTCATGTACAAGCCGGAGTTCACTTTTTACTAAGGACGGAGATCTTTTTCCGGAGTTCATTTCAATACAGAGTTCATTTCAATACAAGCAGGAGTTCTTTTTCATGTACAAAGTCGGAGTTCATTTTACATTAAGGACGGAGCTCTTTATCAAAAGCAGGAGTCTTTCCGGACGGAGTGCTTTCACTCAAAGGGTGGAGTTCTTTTCCTAAAAGACGGAGTGCTTTTCTCAAAAGCCGGAGCTCATTAAAAATTGGAGTTCATTTTCCTCAAGGGACGGAGTACGTTAAAAGGCAGAGTTCAAGGATCCGAAGTACTTTTCACTGAAGGACGGAGTACTTTTAAAACCCAAAGTCTCATAAATTCGGAGTTCTTTTTATCGACAAAAACAGAGTTCAAAGCCGGAGTTCATTTTGCATTAAAATCCGGAGTGCCTTTTATCAACAAAAGCCGGAGTTCCTTTATTTATAAAAATTTGGATCTCATTTTTCATCTAAAATTTGGAGTGCCTTTTTATCAACAAAAATCGGAGTTCCTTTGTTTATAAAAATTCGGAGCTCATTTTTTATCTAAAATTCGGAGCACCTTTTTATCAACAAAAGCCGAAGGTCTCTTTATCAAGTGGGACGGAGTTTTTTTTATCAAGAGGGACGGAGTTCTTTTTCGTTATAGGAACTCCGAACTGATTCTCTATCAGGAAAAGCCGAACTTGATTATTTATTAAGGGAAAACTGAAGTTCTTTTAAGCATGTGGTTAACAGGGATTCTACTTTCATATCATAACATATATTTATCCAAAATCAGATAAAATATTCTTAAAGCATGAACTTAAAACAACGTCCGAAGTAACTTGCAATATTCTCAAAGCATGACTTAAAATCAACGTCCAAAGTACACTTGCAACACATTCAAAGCATGAATTAAAAACAGCGTCCAAGGTAACTTGCCTGACGGGCTGACTCAATTTTCCTCCCTCCTTGCCTGACTGTTGGTTTCGCCTTTGCCTCTCTCCTTCACTCCCTCCTTACTACTTGTGTTTGTCTTTTGCTAATGTAACCAACCGACGCTGGGTTTTTATAGAGGAGGGGTTTGGTGGGGTAAGTGGGGCAGGTAACTTACTTTGATACTTATTTGCAAACGGTAGGTGGAGTAACTAGATTAGCTCACCTACTCCATTTGATTGTCGCCTAATTAAATTCTAACTAAATTCTAAAGTTTAGGCGACAGATCTCCTGAACAAAAACAGAGGCGAGGTCTTCAGCTGTGAAGGGAGCGTGGAGGCCAACAAAATGAGCATACTTTGAAAGTCTGTTGACGACCACCCAGATGATAGTCTTTCCGTGAGAAGGGGACAAATGTGTTATGAAATCCATGGAGAGAGAAACCCAAATGGTGCCAGGGATGGGCATAGGCTGGTGCTTGCCGGATGAAGCCGTGTTGAGGGGTTTAACTTGTTGACAAGTGGTGCACTGGGAAACGAAAGTGTGAATGTCGTTGTGCATGTGTGGCCAATAAAAATTGGTGGCGATACGCGCTAGAGTGCGCTGGAATCCAGTGTGGCCCCCCGTGGGTAAGTCATGATACTCATGCAAAATAAGGTCTTGTAAAGCTGACTCAGGGGTATTAAGACGCGTCCTTTGAAGAAAACCAACCCGTTGCGCACCGAGTAGTGTTCAAAGTCCCCCGGCCGGTCCTGGATGGCAGCCAATAGGTCGACTGAAGCGGAATTTCTGGTGTAAAAATGGCGAAGGGCAGAAATCAATGCCACTACAGGGCGGGAGGAGGCGCAGAGGGCATGACAGGAATCCTCTAGCAGCCGAGAAAGGGCATTTGCTGGGCAATTTTTCCTGCCAGGCTTGTAAGTGATCTCAAAATCATAGCCTATCAATTTAGTATTCCACTGTTGCTGCTCGGGGGTGTGAATGGTTTGGCTTAGTAGGACCTTGAGGGGCAAGTGGTCAGTTTGTATGAGAAATTTTGTTCCCAACAAATATGGGCGCCATTTCTTGACGGCCTTAGAGATAGCATAGAGCTCGCGGATGTAAGTAGAGGCACCTTGTAGTCGGGAACTGAGTTGTTTGCTGAAGAAAGCAACTGGGTGTCCAGCTTGGAGTAACACAACACCAATGCCATTCCCAGATGCATCGGTTTGGATGGTGAATGGTTTGGAGAAGTCGGGTAGGGTCAGGACGGGAGTAGTTGTGAGGGCGGTTTTGAGGGCATTGAAGGCTGCTGTGGCTTCGACGGTCTAGACAAAGGCATCCTTCATCAGTAACTAAGTGAGCGGCATAGCTATTTGGGCGTATCGGGCGACAAATCGGCGGTAATACCCGGCCAAGCCCAAGAATCCCCGCAACTGTTTGACAGTGGTGGGTGCTGGCCAACGTTGTACTGTCATAATATTGGCAGGATCGACCTCGACCCCTTGTGCTGAGACGATGTGCCCCAGATAAGAGATCGATATTTTCCAAAACTCACACTTGCTGCACTTAACATAGAAAACCTGGTCTCACAGGATCTAGAGGACCCGATCCAAATGATCACAATACTATTCCCAGGCAGGGCTATAAATCAATATGTCATCGAAGAACACGAGCACAAACTTCCGGAGAATAGAACGGAAAATGTTATTCATTTTAGATTGGAAGGTGGATGGGGCATTGGAAAGGCCAAAAGGCATTACTAAGAATTTATAGTGACCTTCATGAGTTCGAAAAGCTGTCTTGTGGATGTTGGCAGAGTGCACTCTGATTTGGTGGTATCCAGATAGCAAATCCAGCTTCGAGAATACACGGGCGCCGTGTAACTCATCAAGTAGCTCATCCACGGTGGGTATGGGAAACCGATCTTTGATGGTGATCGCATTGAGAGCACGATAGTCCACACAAAAGTGCCAACTACCATCCTTTTTCTTTACCAACAAAACTAGAGAGGAGAAAGGGCTGGTACTCGGCTGAATTATTCCTTCAGCAAGCATTTCACTAATCAGCTGCTCCATTTCCGTCTTTTGGAAATGTGGATAGCAATAGGGCTTGACGTTCACAGGTTCAGTTTGCGGTTTGAGGGGAATGCGGTGATCGGTGGAGCGTTGTGGTGGTAGGCTGTGTGGAAGTTCAAAGATGTCGGCGAAAGAGTTGAGGATTTGGTTGAATGTTGGATAATTTGTGGGTTTGTGGTTGATGGAAGTTTGGAGGAATCCAGTAGGGAAGTTGTCTGGGAGAGATCTTCCGTAGGCAGAATCGTAAGCTGGAAATAGGAGGCCACTGATTGGGTGGATTCATCCCTTTTCAATTGTCCCAATGTCATGGTGGCGACAGATGCCAGAGGCAAGCCATGCAAGGTAAGCCTCGTACCAGCGTGATCGAAACTCATCCAGAGGGATCGATAATCAAATACCACCGGGACGATTGTGGCCAGCCATTGGACTCCAAATACCATATCAGCCCCATAAATGTGCAGCAAATAAAGGTCAACAGCAAAGCAGGCTTGTCCCACGGTGACCCCCACTCTGGTACATAGTCCTTCACATCTCAAGGAAGCCCCATTTCCCACGGTGACATTAAGGTGATGGGAAGGTTCGATTGGAAGGCCAAAATACTTGGCTATGCGTGTCTGTAGAAAATTATGAGTGGAACCGCTGTCCACTAGTATGACCACAGGCTGTCCAGAGATGGTGCCTTGCAATCGTAAGGTGAAGGGAACAAAATGCCCTTCTAATGCATGAAGAGAGATAGTTGGAATGGATTCTGGAGGAATGGAATTTGGGTCAGTTTCGTGGAGGTGGTCAGCCACATAATCTGGTTCCTCAGAACCCGCTTCCAAATTTTGAAGCCCAGGCAAGGCACCTCCATCCTCTTCAGCCAACATACACAGAAATTTGGGTGGACTACAATGATGGCCAGGGACAAATTTCTTGGTGGCTTCAGCAAAAGAATTTCCCTCCGTATGTCATCCTAAAGGCCCGAGATGAAACAATTTAATAGATTGGTGGTAGATAAGCCGCGTGTTCGTGTTGATAACGACTCGAACTCCATCATGTAGGCCGTCACTGTGGTTCCTTGTCGAAGCTTGTATAGGGCAGCTTTTGGATTCAGGTATGAAGAGGGCCCAAAACGGAGTTCAAGGGCTTTGGCAAACGCCTCCCAATTGGTTAATTGGTCGGTGGCGTGCATCCATTGGTGTCACTGGAGCGCGGCACCCGACATGTAGAACGAGGCCACCCGTCAGCTTCTGGTCAGGTAGAGTGCCATGAAATAGGAAGAAGCGTTCAATTTGGAAGAGCCACCCGATAACATTTTCACCGGTGAAGAATGGTAGTTCCAGTTTGGGTAAGCGAACGGAGGCAGAGATTTGTGTGTCGGTGGAAGGCGCAGGTAGTAGAGCAAGGGTTTGGGGGATTGGGAATGTCGCCGAGGCAAGCGAAAAGGAGGATGAAGTGGGCAAGAGTGGCGGATTTGATGTGGGTAGGGATTGGCATTCCAGTCGAGTCAGGGTTTGGCGCATCTCGATAATGGTTTGTTGCAATTCATTGAACGTTTGCTGGATTTGTTCGGTGGTCATGGAAATGGTGGAGATGCAGTTTGCATGGTCCCTCAACTCCTGCATGATATTGGAGATGGACTCTTCGTGTGCCCTATATCTCGTCGTCATACCCTTAGCCATGGAGGTCTCAATGAAAGCACCAATATGATGCAAACAGGCCGATCCAGTCCACCGTGTTCCTGTTCTGGCTACTCACACACTCAGGCGATGCAGAGAGTAAGATAGAAAAAGGGGACGGGGAGTTCTGGAAGGGGAAGAAGACGAGCAAGAAGAAGCAAAAAATAGCAAAGAAGGAGGAAAGTTCGAGAGAAAGAGAGAGAGAGAGAGAGAGAACAGGAGGCAGGAAAACAGAAATTGTATATTGTATCCCTTCAATATCACCAGAGGCCAGCAATATATCCATCAAACAGAAGAAACAGAAGTGCACGTGTATCCTAATAAGCAGTATATCCTAACAATAGTTATGCAGTGTATGGCTTGTAACAAAAAGCCAACAAACTATATGCTATATAAAAATAATAAGAATGACTATATATAGTCCTGATACTTTCGTGGAGGTTGTGCTATTCGGGTGCTTTTGCGGGTTCTCGGCTGGGTCGGTGGTGTCGGAATATCAGCTGCAATGAGGCCGGTAACATTGGAGTTTTTTGTTTTCTTTCTGTTTTATGATGGGTGTGGGTTGCAACAATCCTTTGGAATACACACACATACATATACATGTATTTGTGCATACATAGACACATACATTTATATATACGTACAAAAACATTTCTAAAATCTGTGTAAGACTGGAAAAATCAGCTCAAAGTCCTGAAGAATTCTGTAAGGTGTCACAGTCCCATTTTTACTCAATGAAATTAACTGTGTAGTGCCAAGACTTCTCTAAGTTAAGGCTAGCCTTTCTCAACTAGATGATCCATTTGTGCCATTTTTGATATTCTGCCACACGAGGTTAGTTAGTCGAAACCTTCTCAATGAGTGTTGCATTATCCTCCATCCTGAACACTATCGACATTATTGAGCCCATCAGCTCTCATTGGATAGTGTCCACTTTGTACCAGGCCTTGTGGAGATTTTAGGTCATGCTCATGACATCCTAAGAGCCTATTCTCCATCTCAATGTATCTCATTCAGGTGATATAGCGCCTGGTCGCACTACGACACCCCAGCATGGTGGGGAGTGGGACACCATCTTCCCTCTTAACTTTAAAGGATATTAGATTTTTATGGAACTTCAAGGAGTATACATTGGACTACTCTAAATTCATAGTGGGGTATTTAATTTTTTGCAATCCCAATGTTCCAACTAAATTCATCTGAATTCATGATCAAAGGATGTGGGAAAAATTATTCTGGCTCGGTCGAATTTTGACACAAGGTCGCCTCAAGTTGGTTTCAAAGGTTCACCTAATGAGTGACTTTAAAAATAATATTTTCTTTTCAATAGAACACGGGGAATGTTCTCTTAATCACTCCATTTTTGTGAATAGACACTAGAGAGGGAATCTATCTAATTGAAGGAAAATGTATTGCTAGTTGCTACTATCAATATATTCTCTTTCCTAGAAGCCAGTCTTTGGTATAATTTGCTGTAGCAGCTGCTGACTGGACCTTACCCGCAGCTGGAACAGTAACAACAGAACCATGTAAAGGGCTCTGGTTGCATATTTGCATCTCTATTGATGCATGCTGAAAAAGGATGGCAAAGTTGAATGAGATTTGAGGGGGATGCAGAGTACAAAGTGGCTTGTGCTTTTCCAATTAATATCCCCTACCTATTGGAACCAGGAAAAGTAATATAAAGTGCATATCAAAATTTTTGCATTTGCACCCAAACGATATATTCGTAGTTTAGCAGATAAAAATTTAAGGATATCCTCCAAGACACTCCTTTTGGTGGTGAAAATTGAGAATAATTAATAACTTTGACTTAAGTATTGCCTTGACTTTGCTACAATACTCGTTTATTTGTACATGAACCTTAACTTTCTAACATTTATCTTGTAAGTACTGTCAATTGCGCTGATTGCACTTAATTCCATATAATGAAAACCTAAAGCTCGCTAGCTCGCAACTTCTCCTACTTGGTTCCTAAGGGTAGTAGTCTAATCTAGTTTCTAAAAAGGTTTTCTAGTGTGTCCTATCCAAGTGAATACTCTTCTGTCTCTGCCACTGAGGGAAGGTTGCATATATAGGCTAGCTAGATGAAATTAAATTCAAAATTTAAATGTCAGGTATCTCATATGGAAGATTCTAATCCTAATTAAATATTGTGTTGAGACTTTTTCTAATCTTTTAAAACAATGTATTTATTCACTAACATCCTCCCTTAATTTAATGGGAAGTTTAAAAAATTCTTCATAAATTTGCTTCAAAGCAACCAAAATACTATAAAAACCAAAATATGCCTCATCCAAAATTCTATGCCAACAGAAATTGTGGAGCAATCAAAATTCTACAGCAACTGTAATTATGGAGAAATCAAAATTCTGCAACGACCAAATTCATGGAAAGAAAATGCAACCTTATGTCAATTTACTAACAGTTGTAGTATGATGTAAAGTGATCGCTATGACATGGAGAACCATTAGATAAAGGAGATTGAGACTCTGTTTTTGTGGGCGCCAAAGAACATTGTCCACTAACAGTGGAATCAAACTTGTGATGGTCTGGTGGATCAAAATAGGACCACCAAAAGCTCTATTATCATATCAATTTTGTGGAATCACACTAAATTCTGTATAATAAAAACCGAGAGCCCTTTATATAGGCTAAGCTAGATAACATTTAATTCAAAATAATATCTTATCTCTAAGATCCTATTCCTAACTAAATATTGTGATAAGATTAATGGAAAATCATTTCTAGATTGGCAGTGCTTTTATTTTTGAATTGGATTGCTTCCACTTTTTTTAGACCAAGGATAATCTTATGGCACTTTTTACTTCAATTCTTCTCATTTGATTGATCTATGGTGTTCATTCATGTACTATTTTGAATAAGAAGGGAAAAATGGATATCACATGATCACTAAAAAAATCCTTATTTTTCTCCAAACAGATTCAATGATTAGTAGTTCCTATTATCTATCTAATCTTATCATAACAGTAACTTTTTTTGGTGGTTCACAATAATGTCCTTATTCACGAACAAGTATATGTATAAGAACACTACTCATTCTTCTTTCTTAAAACATAATATTATTTTGAAATTTACTTGCTTTATAAAAGATCAATTATGATATATTTTTGGTATATGTTCATGTTATGTTTGTTATTACTTGTGTAGCCCATGATTTTTATTACTTGTAATAAGTTATATCATCTTCATGCAGAATTGGTTTACATGAATAAAAGATTTATCTGAGTCAAACAATTTGAATTCAAAAAATACTTGCAAATAAAAATTCATTATAGTACACATTTCAAATTATAAAAATTTATCAGCAAAGTTCATTAGATGTCTTAGAACATATATTAATCAAATTTCTTGCACTTCTATATCTTATAATTGCGGTCATTGCAACTGACACAATATGGTCAGATGGGTCACAACTACGGCACTGTTATTTAAGCTATGGGTCATTTTGCAAAATTGCCTATATCAAACATTCAAAGGGATTAGGTGTCATTGTTACCTAATTCTCAAATATGTTCGAACCATTTCCTTTGTTATTACACTATTTAAGACTTTGAGCTCCTTTTTCCCCCTATTCTCATGTTAATAAATTCCTTACCTGTGAAAGGATAGTTTCTAATTAACCATCTAACTGATCCAAGTTAGACACCTCATTTGGATATTTGACCACTCAACTTGATGCTTCATTTAGCATCTGAATCCACATGAAGGTTGAATTGATTTAGGAATGCACGCTGTCGTGATGTTGGTCAAAGTTACCCAACTTAAACACTTCTAAACTGTGCGGAACAAGGCCTTGGAGCATTGTTCTTGAAAATAGCTAGAGGTTATAATCCTTGCTTATATAGTAGTGGTGTTAACTGGTGTCAGCACGACACTAAGCCGCAACACCCACTCAACATGACACTAGACCCGGTTTAGGACTGATTGTGTCAAAAAAAGAATTCAGGCCAAAAGGGCCTAAAAATATTATATTAAAAGATATAGACAAAGGGTTATGAATAAATTGGTCTTATTTATTAATCAAATATTTTCTGTTACATCATATATATATTTAAAAAATTACGACTAAAGGTACTGGTACTCAAATTTTTATATTTCACTAGAGCTGAAGCTTTTTGAATCATCTTCTTTCCTGCTGCTCAACTATTTTATATTGTAATCGGTATTTTGCGTCTAACAAATCTTTAAACAAATGCATGTTTCAATGGTTTCAATGTCATATTGCTTCATTTCTCATCTACTGCCTGACCACTTGCATTGAAAGTGGACTTGGATGACACGGTTGTTGCAGGTGGGGCTAACAGGTCCCATGCCATTGAAGCGAGTACAAGGGATGTATACTGTATAGCCTTCCATCACTCCAAAATCTAAAGCTCAGATTGATTGCACTTCAAAACATGGTTAGACTACAAGCAGTGTAATGGTTTAGCCGGTGTTGAATTTTCATTGACCGATTGTGGTCCACATTGACATTGTATGAGGGAAATTATATCTCGTTTAGTGGGAAGATGATTGCCGCTGCTGGCTTCAGCGACTGGTGTGGATGGGTGTTCTGCTATTGATTTGGATGTGTACAAGTTGTTACAGTGTGTATGCTGAACTTCACCAGTTGCTTAACTTCTTCAGTAATCTCATTCATTCCTAAGTTTGCAAAATTTTCTTCAAGGCAGATGGACACCCCATCTCCTTTGCACACGAGTCCATTAGCAGGGCATGATATCATTGAAGTAATTCTCCAATTTTCAAAAACTTTCCTATAAAATTTATGTAGATAATATAAGCATATATTTTGAATTTGATATATTGGATTATTTTTTCAAATTTATTTTTTTAAAATTTTATATTTACCTTCATTAGTGGTATGACATTTTAGAAATCATAATCTTGTCCATATAAAGTGAAGTTGTTAGTAAATGACAATAGTTGTTTCTATAGTAAATTGATATTTTATAATGCGTACCTGTAAATTCATTTATAGCAAAATAAATGTCATATGCCTTGAGTCTATTGTGCATCTTCTAGATATGCTCTGTCGTTATCTTTACTTATCAATATATATATATATAGTGCAAGGGGATTCATTGCAATGTTGGGCTAAAGTTCCATATATTTAATCTCCCCAAACCCACAACATTGGAGCCTTGGGTAGCATGCCACCCATTTAGTGCAAGGCACCCTGAAAAGTACAGTTGGATATTTTACAATGGATCAAAACTTTTAGCTGCCTATATGACCAAACAACTTTGCTTAAGGGAGCTTTATGAATCAGCAAATCCAGCATGTCAACACAAGATAAATCAACATTCCCATCGTTCCAGAAATATATAATTAGGACCACAAAATCCATCATCTCTGGGAAAGGAGTCTTATCCCCATAAGAGGCTCAATGATAACATAAATTTCCTGTTCCTCTTCTAGGTTGCCCAAATATACCTTCTTTTTGCAACACCTCTATTGGCGAAAATGTTCCATGATGCTCCTCAAGAAGAGAAGGCACCTTCAAAGCTCCATAGATCTCCTGGTAGCTCTAAAGGGGGTTTCCACTGATCTATCCATGAAGTGGCACTTAGAAGAGCATCTTAGTAGCATTTATCCCATGAAGCTCTACTTTTCTGATGACCCCCATATAATTTGATTTTTCTCAAACATTTTTATCATAACTCTCTAGTTTGGTTGGACAAATGTCATAGTCATGACATCCTGTCTAGGAGCTTCTATCATTGGATAATGAAGAGCTTTAACAATTTCCTATTCTTTGAAGCTTTTATTAATTCATGGTCTTGCCTCCCCTCACAAGGAACGAAAACTGTATAATTTCCTAAAGATGGGCCCCATTCACATGGTAACCTTTGTGTTACACTTTCTGAAAAGATTGACAGCTCCTTTAACTTATTTCTACTAAATGCCAAAAGGCACAGAAGTGATGTGAGATAGATGTTGCCACATCCAACTGTTGTGTACTAGATGAGTCACGTTGAAGTGAAGTGGAAATACGTAAAATTAGCATGAAGCCCATTCTGTTAAGTACTAGTTTTTTCCAGCAGTTTTTTCCCCCATCTCATCGGCTTATTTCTAGTATTTTCTGCTTAATTATATTTGTTTGAAATACTTATTTTTAGCTCTTATTTTCTCTACACAAATGAGCCTAAATTATATTAATCAAAATATATGCTTATGCCAATCTTTCAAAACTATATTTGGAGATTAAGATAAAATCGATATCCTTCAGTTTTTTGTTGTTTCTGCCTCCTCTTCTTTCTTTCTTTCTTTCTTTCTTTTTTCAAAAGCTCGAGTAGCTTAGTTAATTTCAGCAGCAAAATAGGAGTATTAAACAGAGCTTAAGAGGCAATCTGAGTCTCTAGTATGAAAGTTCTACATCCTCGACGTTTTGAATTATGGCATTTTGATCTATGTGCTATTGTGAACACGCAACGTAGTTTGATGAACTTAGCTTGAACCTGATTCTCTTGTATTGGGGGAGGTGGTTTTAGAGATTTCGTGGTTTCTATTTGTATTAGGATGCTGCACATGAGAGTATATTGTTTCTGGCTTGCAGGTGAAAGTTTTACGGGTTGGTCATTGCATCCACAGGCTGTTTTGTTGTATACTATTTGGTTGTGTGAGCTTTATTTACTGAAGTGTATCTCCAAATAAGGCTTAACCCCAAGGGAGTCTAGGGCTATAAAAATGACACCCTTGGCATTCCCTATACGAGAGCAAATGCTTCTAATTTGCAACTATAGCTCAACGGGAAAAGCTTCAGCAGTAGCTTACAAAGGAGTATGAAAAAAAAAAGAAAAAAAAAGATGTCATACAACTGGTTAAGCAAACCCTGATCAGCAGAAGAAGGGCAAATTGTTTCTTGCAATGCATTGTGTTATATTCAACACTTTTTTAATTGTAGGTCGTGGACATGGGTGAAGTGCTTAAATGCCTTGTTTTCTAAATTGTCTTCCTTTGTGTTCTCTCCCTCTCTGCCTTTCCATCTCTCTCTCTCTCTCTCTCTCTCTCTCTGTAAGTGTGCTCTTGTTACTTTGTGTATGTGTGCATGTGTCTGTGTGGGTTTTCTCTTGACATAGATTATACTGCAGGATGTGGTCAAACATGTTTGGAGCCGTTTACTTCAACTCCCATAGGATCTCCTTGTGGCTGTATTTTACCAATGAAAATTCGACTTCTTTTGAGTATAGCCGTGTATGCTCTCTTTCCAGAGGTTAATGAACTGGAGATTGAAGTTGCAGCAGGCACATATCTTAGACATAGTCAAGTGCAAATAGTGGGTGCAACTGCTGATGGCCAAAATCAGGAAAGAGCAGTAGTGGATATCAACTTGGTCCCACTGGGCGATAAGTTTGATAATACCACAGCAACACTAATTTATGCGAGATTTTTGCGGAAGGCGGTACCACTAAATAGCACACTTTTTGGTATTTATGATGTGATTTACATCAACTATCCAGGTACATTTTCAATAAAACCATGACTATCTCAGCACTAAGAATTCTGAGGCAAGATTATCAGTAGCTTTGTCTATTCAGGGATTCCTTCTTCACTGCCATCTGGGGGTTACACTGGGAGTGGTCCAAGTGGAAGCAGTGGAGACCAGCAGCAACCAATTACTGCTAATTTTCTTGGCAAAAATCCAAGAATGAATTCCAAAATTGTGTTCATTATTGTTTTCTCTTCGTTGGTTTTTTTGGTGGTTTGTTTGGCAGTTGTTTTCATCCTTATAAAGTGCAGGAAGGTTAGAAAACCGTCAAGTGTAGTCAGGCCTGCATTCACACCAGCTATCAATAAGAAAACAGGTTAGTTTTTATATTGATTTGGTCTCTTAATCTGCAGAGGAATTTGACCAATATGAATCAAATTAGGTGCTTCTGAAACAATACTCTGATATTATTTTTGAAGATTTTATTTGTTGATCTGGACACTACTTCGAGATCATTGTTCATGTCATTTATTGCTAGTTCTGTGTAGGCTCTTCTTTTTTATCATTTTGCAGATTCTGCTCATGTCGGTATTTTGTTGTTACATGGTAAGTTGAATTCCCTCATTTATTAAGCAGTCCTTATTCTCTGGAACTTACTGGATTGCTATTCATGTTTGTAAAGTATTGCATTGGCTAATGGTCTATAATGAGAATTCTGTTGAAGCTTACATTGTTTGTCTGAACGACAAATTTCATTACTGTTGAATTCTTCTGTCTTATCTGAGTCTCTATTCCTGCAACAATTTCCTCTGTGAATATCTGAATGTTTACATTTACAGTGGTATGATTTTATACTGTGAATTTTGAAGGCACCGCATCATCTTTATCAAGCAGTGTAGCAAGTTCAGCTTCTATGTCTCTCTTTTCCACTACTCCAACTTGTGCTCTATCTGTCAAAACATTTTCTCTCAAGGAACTTGAGAAAGCTACGGAAAAATTTAGCTCAAAAAGAATTTTAGGAGAAGGAGGATTTGGACGTGTTTATCATGGCATTTTGGAAGATGGAACTGAGGTTGCAGTTAAGTTGCTTACCAGGGATAATCTGAATGGAGACCGTGAATTCATTGCAGAAGTAGAGATGCTAAGCCGACTGCATCACTGTAACCTTGTGAAGCTAATTGGAATATGCATTGAAGGACACAGGCGCTGCTTGGTGTATGAGCTTGTTCACAATGGCAGTGTTGAGTCGCACCTGCATGGTACAGTTCATTTTTACTTTTTGTGTTGCTCTGTTTACAAAGAACCACTCCACTTTTGCCATTGCTACTGAAGCACGCAAAATGATTGCACTTTAGCTACCTATTTGGATTCCTATATGGTATTGACTTTGCATTAAGTGCAATATCTTATGCATTACTCATCTCTTGGTGTTTCAGGTACTGACAGTAGAAAAGGACCTCTCGATTGGGATGCAAGGATGAAGATTGCCCTTGGTGCAGCTCGGGGATTGGCCTATCTTCATGAGGATTCTAATCCTCGAGTAATTCATAGGGATTTTAAGGCTAGTAATGTTCTTTTGGAGGATGATTTTACTCCAAAGGTAGCAGATTTTGGATTGGCCAGAGAGGCAACTGAAGGAAGCCATCATGTCTCTACAAGGGTCATGGGAACTTTTGGGTAAATATTGTTCCTCTATTATTTCTTCTGTTCCATGGTTTTATATCCATTTCTTTTCCCAGGTAAAGATCCTTGGAGGATATCCAATCACAATCTATTTTAGTTGCCCCTTGTTTTGCGAAGTGTTCAGAATTTGTGTACCATACCCAATTCCTTCATACAAATAATAAAATGAGGTAGCCATTCTATGTGATAATTTGTTAAAAACACAGGCTTGTGACTAAGAAAATGATTTAACTTGATTTAAGTCCTGACAGGCAAAAAACTTCATCTAATATCTAATGTTATAGAAACTCATGCATGAGATTTCAAGATGAGCTTTGGGATTAGTGTATATTCTTTTTGTTTTCATGGAATAAAACTTGTGCCGCTACTCCATAGCTTAAGCTTTTAGTACTGTATTGTTGGCCAAAAATAATATTTTTCTGCACGATAAAGATGAGCCTTGGAACAACAATAAAATTGTTCCATTATAAATGGAAGATCATTGGTTCAAATTATCAAAACAACCTCTTTACATTGCATGGGAAAGCTGCTTCTATCTGATCCTTCCTAATACATAATGCGGAAAGCCTTATATACTAGAACATCCTTTTTAATATTTCAGCGCATGGTCTCTTGTGGGTCAACACTAATTTCATGCTTTCAAGCCCAATGGGCTATTGCGTGGCTTGGCCTGCTACCTGTTCTTTGCCATTGCAACTTACTTTCTTTGTGCGCAATTATCCTTTGATAGCTTTCCTTTGTCTAGGAAGATGGCTTTTGACTTGTTTTCTCTTAAGTTGGAACTGTTTATTATTGTTCTTTTGAAAAAAAGAAAATTTAGTATATTGCTTTGGCAGCACTGTTTTCAGTTTGCTACCTGATATTTTTGCAGCCAGATTGCCTTATAGGTCTCCCTTCCTGAGGAATCCATTGTAACCCATGAACCGTTTTGTAAGTCTTGGTATTGTAAGGTTTTTCCGTTGTTCATAGAAATTACGGGTTCCAATCACAATGAGTACCTCTTTGTAATGAAGTGATAGAGATAGTGCATACCTGACCATTCCCAGGCCTCATTTTTCCCAAGCATCCCCATCATTTTTCCTTGATGGTCAGTTTACAAATTGTTTGCAGCTGCTACACAGTAGAGATTCTGAATGTTTGCTAGTGAAATTGCAGGTATGTAGCTCCTGAATATGCAATGACGGGGCATTTGCTTGTCAAAAGTGATGTCTACAGTTATGGGGTTGTCCTGCTAGAGCTTCTCACTGGGAGAAAACCTGTAGATATGTCTAAGCTTCCTGGTCAAGAGAACCTAGTAACTTGGGCCCGTCCACTTCTAACCACCCGGGAAGGTTTGGAGCAGTTAGTTGATCCTTCCTTGGCGAGAACCTGCAATTTTGATGACATTGCAAAGGTGGCAGCCATTGCTTCAATGTGTGTGCATCCAGAGGTGACCCACAGGCCATTCATGGGTGAAGTCGTGCAGGCCTTGAAGCTTATCTACAATGACACCGACGAGACCTGTGCCGACTGCGGTAGCCAGAAGGATTCTTCGGTTCCTGATCTCGATTCCAGAAGTGATTTAGGCCCATCTGATAGCAGTTGGTGGAATGCAGGTGGAGTTTCCCCTCACTTAACCTACGGCCAACCTTCATCTCTGATAACAATGGAGTACAGTTCTGGCCCGCTTGAAGATGTGGAAAACAGACCGTTTTCTGCTTCGAGTTTGGCAGGAGAAAGGGTCGCCTTGCCGATAAGGCATGGGAATCGATCTGGTCCGTTAAGGACGGTCAGAAGCAAGCTGGCTTTCTACCGCTCAAAGGGAAGTATGAGTGAACATGGCGGACTTCTCTCAAGGCGAGGTTGTAACAATGGCTTCTGGGTTTAACAACTCGCGCGCGTGTGTGAATGGTTTGTGAGATGTACAGTTCAGATGACAATGGCCTTGCAGCACATGGGTTTTGGCTTTGGCGGCGACAGTGATGGTGACAGTGGCGGAGGTGGTGGTGGGCAGAGTAGGAATCTGACATTGTTGTGTATCTCATATTTTGGGAGATTTAAACTTTAAATCCTAATTCATTACATTACAAGCTGGCCTTGCAAGTTGATTGTCGTATATATCTTGCTTCCCCAATAATGTGTTTGCCTGTGTCTGTTTCTGCTGTGGATCTTTGTTTGGGAAACTAGGTGAATTCTCCTCCTTGCTGGGATAGATCTGATATGGAAGAATACAAGTGTTCTACGGGCTAAATGCATTATGGTAAAAATAAAATAAATGATATCTAAAAAAAAATTATATACAAAGTGCTGGGAATATATATTTTCTTATTTGTTTGGCACGAATGAATAAATGTTTTTGCTTTATTTTTTTATTGGGTATTGATGAATAATGTGAAAATAAATAAAGAACATATATAAAAATTAAGTTATTTACTCTTATTTATAAATTGATTATTTATAAATGTAGTATTTTTCAAGTATTTAAGTTAAAATTTTCATTAATTTTTTTCCTTAAATAAATAAATAAATAAATATATATATATATCATTTTTTATGTATAATATTTGCCTATACGTACTGTTGCCGCAGCTAAGAAAGAACAAACTGGTTATGGCGTTTTGTGAGGTACTCTTCTGAAAGCCATTATGGTGCTTGGACGCTCCAGTTTGGACGAGAATCCCCACACACACTCTCTCTCTCTTAATAAGAACGATATAATATAACATATCACGATTTTATTATTAATCCGTCGTTGAATTCATATTGACCAATAAATTATGGAGTTACTTAATTTTTTGATAGGTCAAAATAAAGTGGGTCCGATTTTTATTATTCCGAACATGAATCTTACACTATAATTAATAAACAAAAAGTCAGAGGATGACGGGACTTGCTCTTTAGTATGCCATCTAGCGTTCAAGTCAAAATTTTTTTTAAGATGGATAGAAAGATAGGGGGATGAGTGGATAATACATAGATGTAAGTTTTGGGAGATTGAGTGTTAGCAGAGAGTTAGTGTTACGGCCGTAATTTACAAACCCATTCCCGTTTCCCGTATCCCGTTCCCCGTTTCTACTGAACCGTTCCCCCTTAATTTGTAATGCGTGGCCCTAATGGAAAGGGAGGAAAAATTCAGTTTCGTCTCTTCTCTCTCTCTCTCTCTCTCTATTCTCTCTTCCCTCTCTTCCCTGTCTTCCTCATTCCCTTTCCCTGAACCAGGTTACC
>JAOVVI020004516.1:0-17540 GCA_028571085.2 Nepenthes alata | reverse complement strand
GAATAGTAATTGCATCGAATAGTAGTAGTATTTCTTTCACCCATTCCACTTGTAACTTCATTCTTTTATTGTTGCACATTTCAAGGGGGCACTCAATTGATTATGTTGTGATGTTTCACACCACTTCTGATTAATCTCAGAATGCTTCCTTATTTCTGAGTCCTGACAATTTCTAATGGGCTTACAGCCTGACACGTCTTTCAGATTTGAATATTGGAAGCTAAACTCCCTATGAAGTACATTCTATGACTGATCCTCTCCTATCACGGTCATACTTAATACTTATGTTCCACACAGTCAGTAACTTCATCTATTTTCCTTGTATTTCATCTTCTTCATGCTTATTGCCCCTGGAGACACATATTGCATTTCCCTATTTAGACAATTCTATGCATTAAAAGTGCCATAATTTTCATAACATTTTGAAACACATTGTGCTGCAATTGCAGCCTCCCATCATTGTTCAATTCCTTCTGGCATCATCATCTTGCAATGTTCCTTATGCTGCCTCCTGATCATTATTAGGAATGGCCTGAAAAGCCAACAACTCCTAAAAGCTTCCATAACTTCCACTAGTCTTTGGCTTCTCTTCTATACAGCATGAAGTACATGTGGTATTTAGTAAATAGCAAATCAAATAATTTAAATTTTGTTGACCTATTTCACAACTAAGAAGTTGAAGCACTAAAGACCTATGTTTCCCATTGAATTCTCTGATTTTAATGTATTTCCACCCTTGAAAATTTCAAATTGTTGATCTCTAAGACCATCAATTACAACTCATGAGCTGCGGCATTTATTCCAAACTTCCTCTTCCTTTGATCTGTTTTCCCCCTGCAGAGTATCCCCTTAATCTTTTATTGACCTGAAGCTATAGAATTGAGACGCTTCAACATATTGGTCCTGCCTCATCCATGATCACTAACATGTCTAGAATATTTTCAACACCAATTGCCAGCTCCCTCTAAGTATGTCACTTTGTAATCTTTTCATGTCTTATTCACAGTTTGTACATGTTCTCATATGGGCTAATCTCTGGCTATTGCAGACTGAATCCGAAGTGGTAGTTTCCAGGCTTCCCATACCTTCTACACATTTTGAGTTGCAGTATGTGAGACCTGACTTCATAATGCTTCGTGTTATTGCGAGGAATCTGATAATGTGGAGCAGGTTTGAGACAACAAGTATCCTTTACATGAGAAGTGATTGTACTTGTTCTGACTATATACCTTGATGCAAATGTAGGGTTAATCCATCCAAAGAATGGATTGAGTCCCAAGTTCCTATTGTTGTGAAAAATGGTGTTGAATGCCTCAGAGAGGACACTTTTGATATGGTTGAAATCGATGAGGCTATTGTCCAGGCATATGTCAATATTGTGACTGGATTATGTATATCTCTTGGTAAGTTATCATCTTGCTGTATTATAGGTATATTGATTCCTATCTGCTGCTTTCATTTTTTTTACATTGCTAAGTTGAGTTGGCCTTGGACAGTTCGACCACATGATTTTCTAACTTCTACTATTGACAGATTGATAATTAACACTTAGAAGCTATCCAGAGGAACAACATTGTTGCCTGGATTCGCTAGAGAAATTCTTTATTGACACATTGTTGGCAGGAGAACAGTGTGCTTCTGTTTGTGAAAAAGCTGAAATGAGACCTACTAGTAACAGCTGTCTTTTAAAATAGTCCCTTGACGTAGCTTTTTTTTTTCCTGGAATGAGGTTGTACACAGAAAATTTTGTGTTTATGAAATAAAATTTAAGATGCAAACAAATTATAATTTTTGAATTTTAATTTGATTCAAGTGAAGTGGGTAATTTTCTTAAACCATTCTTCTCATGTGCATCATCCTCTGATTAACGATCGATTTATGAAGATTTTGGGCCTCCGGGTGAAATTTGAACCTTTTTTTTCTTTGGATCTTGGAAGTCAATCTTCCCCAGGCTTTTGGGCCTTGGTTGAAGCTTTTCCCTTCTTTTGGCTTCTCAGGAAACCATTCACAAGACTTTTAGCTTGGTCGATAAATGTCTTCTCTCATTGGCTTGATTTGTCTTTGGAAGGAATTTTGCATTTTCCTTCAAGAATTAGTTTGGAGAATTGTAAATGGTGTTGTTGGTCTTCCGTTCTCCCTTTTCTTCCAAGTGTATTCATAACCAAGGGAGTTTAGAAGTTTGGATTGTGACTATTAGTGGGTGAGTGGTTACCAGGTAATGGGTGGTTACTCGGCAGCAAGAAGCAAGTTATGGTAAGAGACCTAGTAGTAACAGCTGTCTGTTTGAAATAGTCCCTTTACACAGCTTTTTTACCTGGAATGAGATTGTAATTCTAAAATTTCATGTTTATGAAATAACACAGATGCAAATGAATTGCAATATGTAAATCGGAATTTGATACAAGTGAAGTGGGTAACTCTCCATCATCCTCTGATTAATTGATCGAATGATGAAGATGAAGGGCCTTCAGGAGAGATTTGTAGTTTTTTTTTCTTTTGGACTTCAAAGGCTCAAAGGCTCAAAGGCAATCTTCACCAGGCTTTTGGGCTTGGTTATGAAGCTTTTCTCTTCTTTTGGCTTCTAGAGAAACCATTCACTAGACTTTTAGGCCTGATGGATATGCCTTCTCTTCTCTCCTTGGCTTGATTTGTTTTTTTGAAGGAATTTTGCATTTCTCTTCAAGAACTAGTTTGGAGAATTGTAAATTGTGTCCTTGGTCTTGCTTTCTCTCGTTTCCTCTAGATGTATTTATCACCAAGGGAATCCACACGTTTGGATGGTTACTAGTAGTGGGTGAGTGGTTACCAGGTAATGGGTGGATATTAGGCAGCAAGAAGCAAGTTGTGAATTTTTTTTTTTTTGAAAATTTTACTAAATGGGTTACTGGCTTTTTGAATTTTATTTTGGTATTTATATAGAGTTGGTTTTGTTCAGACAAAAGGAGGACAAGACTAGACTTGGTTAGGATGTTTTAGTGCTGGATTGACAAATAAGTTGAAAAACAGGGAAAGTGCAGTAGGATACTACTCTTGTAGCAGTGATTTGAGCAATTGTTCTTTGCCTTCCCCCATTAGGCTTACGTTGGGGTAGAGGTCAATCAGACTGACAACTAAGGAAATGAACCTACTTTTCATCTAGATCTAGGATGAGCTTCCACTTGCTTCTAGTTCTCCTTTTTGTTTGTCTTGTCCAGCCCACTTTTCATCTTGGATTGTGCGTACTTGTGTAATATTTGCTTTTGAAGACTTCAATACAAGCCAATACAAAAGGGAGAAGGAGCAAAGAGCAATGACTGATAGGACGTAGGGTCTAGTCCAATCACTCTAGAAGGAAAAGCTAGGAAGGTTGGTGAGGCAACCCTTCTAGGAATGGATATCCTTGACCGAAATAAGCAAGTGAATCAAATGGTGCACAGTGAAGCAAAAAAACATGAGAGGATGAATTAAAGACAGAATTTAGGAGAAATTAAAGAGAGAGTGAAGAAAGGGGACATTAAAGTAGAGGGATTAGAAGGAAGAAGTTCTAAAAGTAGAAGACAATAATAGAAAAATTAAACAGTGGCAGAGAGAATATTTAAGGGTTAGAGGGAGGGCAAGGAAAGTGAAATTAGAGGAATTAGGAGATAGAGGAGAATAAGAGGATATGATGAAGAGGGGGAGAGAGAGAACGAGATGAGAAGTGTAAGAATTGAGGAACAGAGGTTATCAATTTACGTTAACTTCAACCCCCTTATTCTTACATGAGCTTCTGTATTTATAGCTGCAAAAATAAGAAAAGAAGAGAAAACCTCATACTAGGCTTGGTTCTATTTTACATATATCAAAAATACTAAATTACTCTTATAAAGGTATAACCCGCAATATATCTTAAAATATATTTTAACAATATATTAGAACAATCCTCTACAAGTTGGAGTATAGATGTTGATTTTATCTAACGTATTACTAATGTATATAACTCGAATTACAGTTATGGATTTGGTAAAAATATCTATAAACTAATCTCTAGTCCGCACCTGACGAATGTAAATTAAAACCTATTGGTACCTCTCATGAACAAAGTGATAATATACCTCAATATGAGTTATATGTTTATAAAATACCAAATTTTATACAATATGGATGGTTGTTAGATTATCGCACCACAACTGTGAAGGCCTAAAATTTGTGTAACCAAGAGAATCAAGTAATTTTAAAACCACATCACTTTATAGATAACATACATCAATGTATTGATATTTTGATTTCACACTTTACTATTTTTGTTACTTAGTATTTTATGACATAAAGTTTCCTCCAACAAATACAAGATAGCCGGTGGTAAACTTCTAACTATATGATGAGTAGTCCAATCAACATTAGAAATACCCTTGACGTAAGTATAACCATGATCACTGTAAAGTAAGAGTTGTCCTAGTACCCTTGAAGTACTTCATAATTCGCAATACAGGATCCTTGGAGTATCCTAACAATGAAAATAAATCAATCTTCCATCATTGTCTCTAACACCATGATCATTAAATATGGATTTAGAAGCCATGAATAATCAGAGTCTGAAAGATCCAAGTCACTTATAGATTAGAAGACCTGGAGTCACCCATGCAACTTGCCCCAAGTGCCAAATACACCTTCAAGCCCTCAGCCACGAAAACAACATAAGCATCAGCCACACCATCCAAAGAACAAAGCAGCAAACTCACAAGAACAAAGTGTTTGAATTTAATGATGGATGAAACATGCTGATAAGGGATTGGCTAATGAAATGGCAATGAAAGAAAGAAGCCATGACCCATGGAGGCCAACTGACAGCGTGAAGAACAAATCTGAACAGAACAACTCACCACCCAAAGCACTCACCACAAACTGTTGCAATCAACCAAGGAAATCAAAGTAGACTCTCCGGTAACCATGTAAAATTATCTAGCCGAATCTTAATAGCATGAGATCATAGAGCAAAAAATCCTAAAATTGATAGATAAATCAAAGAATTGGAGATTAGGGTTTTGGTGAAATAATCAAAAGTAGCTGATTCTTGTGATTATTGTGGATTAAAATGAAAATTACTTTGGATCATTGATTTAGGGAGATGAAGCGCACCATTCACCATAAAAAAATTTATTAGCGGCAACAGCAGTGGCAGCAGCTAAGGTTAGAAATTAACTTACTTTGATACCATGTAAAAATAAAAAGAAAAAAAGGAGAAAATATCATACTAGGATTAGTTCTATTCACACACACACACACACACACTTATATATATATATATATGTATATAGGGTGTATACATATATCAAAAAATTCTCAGCTACTCTTTATAAAGAAATATATTATAACATATTCTAAAGTATATTCTAACATTATATTCTAACAATAGCCTTATGCCTCATTCCAAAATCTGCTACATCGGTTTAAAGGTTACAACCCATAAGTACAGCTAGCACTACAAGTTGTTGCAAACCAAACCAACCTAATCTGGCAACTAAGCTTATCAAAAACTATAATAGCAAACTTTGCTAGCTAACTGTCTAGGCCGCCAAATGTGCAGTATATCTGCTGACATGTCTGCTTCTGTTATCTATGTTCTTAGATAACATGTGCTAGTCTTCTGTTATCTATGTCTGCTTTCTGAAAGATAAATAAAATTTTAAGTGCTTATCACTTCCTGGGGTTTAGACTTTGTTCTTGCGGAGGTCTTTCTGATCACTGTCCAACACTGTTGAAGGCAGGGAATGCATCTTTGGAAAGGGCCCATATAGGTCTGGTACCATTTATGTAGAATTAGAAGGTTTCTTGACTGGGTGGAGGGCTGATGGAGCGGCATGTGTAGTAAAGAAAAGCCAAGTCACATCGCCAGTGAAATAATAGATTATGTGAGGGACGGGATTAAGCTTTGGAACAAGGGCCATTTTAGGCATTTGGAACCGTAAGAATAAGTAGTCATATGGTACAGTACTCAGATTTGTGTTTAATATCTTGGTTTTAGATTTTGTTGTCATTATAGTAGAAGATACTTCATGTTTTGCATTTCCTTTGCAGGGTTAAAGTTTGCTGGATCAGGAAATATAAATGTGCAGGAATTGCTGTACAGTTATGCTGTCCATTTTCTAAACGAGGTTAAGATTTTCTTTGTACTGCTTTTCTCATGTCTACCAGTTCAAGTCAGTTAACATACTGAAATTCGGCAGATAAAGCCTGTTTCTGTTACAAATGGGAGTACCTTTCCCAAGGGTTTGTCCAAGTATGTGGACCGTGGCACGCTTGAGATATGCCTTCACCTTATAGTTCTTTCTCTTGCTGTGGTGAGAGTGAACTCTTTCCTAGCACTAAATTATTGTTTCCACTTTACATTTCCTGTTGATGAATCTAGCAAGATATCTGCTAATAATTTTTGGAAGCAGGTTATGGCTGGTTCTGGAAATCTGCAAACTTTTCGATTGCTGAAATTCTTGCGTAATCGAAACCCTACTGATGCCCAAGCAAGCTATGGTATTCATATGGCTGTGAGTTTTTTTTGTTATTATTATCTCTGTGTCCACAGTTTCTTGCTTCATTTCTAAGTATATTTTTATGGGGCCTGCACCATTTCCTGCTGCCTTGGCTTGTATCTGTAGAAACTACAAAAATGTAGGAAGCAAACACAGAAATATTAATATTTTCCTGGGGATTTAATATTTCTCTTGCATTGAATTTGTATTAACGCTTAAAAGCAATAAAAAAGATTTGAATTTTAAGAATTGTTTTGTCAACTGCATTCTAGTAAAACAGGTTATATCAGGATTTAAGTGAGTAATTGTCTATATTGCATCCATTGTCTACAACTAGTGAATTATTTTCTCTTGGTGCATGAATTTTGTTAGATTGCTATTTATTTATGTGCAAAGTTATTTTAACCATTAGACGATAATTACAGACACATACCAAAACCCTATTGAGAGGATTTCTTCTGATTTTCTAAGCAACTGTCTCTCTCTCTCTCTCTCTCCTGCTCTTCTCTTTTCTTCTCATTTATTCTACAAAATGAAATGGATTTCATGGAAGAAACACGTCCTATATGTGACTAGTCTTCCAGGTCACTATTGCTCTTGCTTAATGACATGCAATTGGTGCTTTAAAAGTCTTAAAAACTGCCAGTTTGAATATCATTAGTGCGTTGAAGTGCTCTCATGAAATTCTCCAGCTCCAAATTTCCAAGTCACATGCTATATATATATATATGCATTTCTGTCCGTATGCCCGCTCGCATATGTGTGTGTGTGTTTACATTGGAGCATTAATGCTAAAATAGGTTCATCAATAAAGTATTGTTTAGCGAAGGAAGACCATTCAACAGATTGAAGGAGCAAATACAAAAAAGAGTAGACTAGAAGATCCTCCAAAGATTATAAACAATAGACAATACATCACTTGGAGATAAGCAAAACAAAAATAAAAAGCTAAGAAGATCAATTGTAGTAACTAGGAGCTACAAGAAAATCAACAAAGAGAACAATTGTGTAAACACGTGAAACTCCACCCTTCTCTTGGATGGACTTTTTAGGGTCGGATCTGGCAAATCCTTTACAGAAAATCTTTTCTCCTTTACATCGCTCTACAGATATTATTGCCAGTGTTGTTCGAACACTATTGGCCTTCTTGCTCTACAAGATTTATATCGATTTGATGCGGGAAGGTTATAAAAAACAAAAATCCTCCCAAAAAACAAAGAGAACACAAAAATGACCTTGCAAAGATAGTTATCTATATAATTGATCTTCCCCAACTAATGACATCTTTCCAAGGATAGGAAGCCTTCACGAAAACAAGAAACAATTCAACAGAGGCGAGATAAACCAGCCAAACCAGAAAGATCTCCAGCCACTTGACCATGCAATCAAATTTGCCAACCATCTGGTGGACTTGAGCTTACCGCTACCAAGTAGATTCTGTGGCAGCACCAAAGAGTTTTAAGAAGAGTTGTAGAGATGAGGAAGGGAAGGAGAGAGAATGGAAGCGGCTATGTTTTTCTTTTTTCCTTTTTCATTTGCCATAAATCATGCAATATAATATTACGATATTATATCAGCTTCACTGACAACATTTGCCAGCTTATGCACTGAAGATGCACATGCTGCTTATTTTTCTAGCTTAAAGATACTATCTTCTACACTGCAAGATCTTCCTTAATGGAGTCTCCAGAGCACAGGTTATCTCCAAGTGGCCTTTCTAATGTGCTTCTTCCACGAGCCAATGAAAGGCCTAATCATATGATAAAAGTTGTCTCAAAACCTTGTCTCAAAACCTCACAGAATGCTAAACAACATGTTCCTAAATTGATGAATATTAGATCTCTTACTCAAGCTAAATGAAAAGGTTTAAATTGAACTCAAACTTCATGGCTATCTTTAATCGTAAATTTGAGAATGCTTTGCTTGTGGGAGATTCTTCTAATGTCCCTTTCTTTAACTCTCATCTTGATCTTATAACTCCATTATAGGATTCTAAAGATGTCAAGGAAGAGCTTGTTCATGGGATTCAATAAACAGTTTGCCTTGACCCTTTTGAATAATATATTTGGAAAGAGAATATTTATTTCTAAGCATAGTCATCTTGAAGAGACTAAACAACCTCAATTTTCTAAGAATGGTGCCATTGAATCAAAACCATAGATGAAAATATTGGAGTCCATCATAGAATTATTGGTATTGGCCATATTAAGTGATACATATTGGTAACGAATATATTGGATGCAATTTTTTTTGTGAAACATCACATGGGGCAAATATTGATTGTACTAGCCGATATATTGTAATTCGCGATATGTTATCAATATAGCAACATATTGCAATTTTGTCGAGGCATTGATATTCGGAGGTTCAAAACAATTATTTTTTTCCATGGTCAAATTAGATTGTGATAGATATTATTATTGAGCAAACGTAGGATTGGAGAAATAATATTATTGTTAGCATTTGATAGTTACCAAAGATTAGATAAATAACCCAAAGCGTAGAAGTTGAGAATTTGAGTCATAGATGAGAATTCTAAAACATAGAAGGAACTTCAATATTATTTTGTAATTTGAAATATGTCATCTTTAGTTATTATTTTAATTACTCTTAATTGTATTTTCAGTTGGATGATATATCATCTATATTATGTGATAATCAATTATGCATCAATATACGACATGTATTTATAGCTAATAAAAATCATGTGCCATACAAGTAAATAATCAACAAAACTTGAGCAAATATAAAGAAAATAATTTAAAAAAAAATAATTGACCGACTATGTCTATTGGTGTCATTATTGGCTTGTATCTATCAAAATGGTTAATATTTCGAACTTATCATTCCATCTCGGCCTATATAGTTACCATTCAGTCCAATTGCCTAAATTGGTATAAATATATTATTTGGAAGCTAGAAGTTTAAGGCCTATCGACCGATGGTGTTCAACTCATATTTTCTAGTATTCTTGGGATATTATTAGAGAGGATCTTGTTGTAGCTGCTATCCAATTGCACTACAATAGTAAATTAGTGGTGAAAGTTAATTTGACCACTTTTACTATTGTTTTAGAAGTGCTGCAGCCTAATCTATAGGTTCTTGTTGATCAATTTCCTGTTATTATGTCATTTATAATATAATTTCTATGCTCATATACCTAAGATGACACTGTTATTTGTTATATTGATGGTGTTATATATGATACAGACATCTCAATTATATGATAGAAACTTGATTATATTTGTTTTCATATTTTGCAATATCTTTGGGATTTCTAATTTTATTTGATTATATTAGTTCTTATATTTTATTATATTTTAAGAATTCCTAAATTTTTTAATTTTGATAATCTCCGGGATATGTAAGAAATACTATATTTTGTTTTCTTTATTTTCTTATTTTAAGGCATTGTTATATGTTTCCTAATAAATTCAGAAGTAAAGTCTATCTATTTAAGGATGCTAATTCTATTGTTTAAAGTTATTGTTGAATTAAATTAATATTGAAAGATTATATTTATCCTTCCCCTTGGTAATTTCTACTTTTTCCTTTTCTTTGTTCTTTTGTCTGATATTGCCTGTTCCCCCTTTCTATTCTTCTTCCCTTCCCTACATCACTACCTCTTACGAGATAGATGTATTCAGCATGATGTCCCCATTTTCTTGAGATAATAGAGATAATAGAAAAGGGATCTCACCTAGAGCTATTATAAAATTAGATCTCAACAAAGCTTACAATTCCTTGGGATGTTGTTTCAGCAATAAAATCTTTATTGCTTTGGGATACTCTACTAATTCAATGGGGTTGTGACATTTTTCCAAGGCTATATTTTATATCAATGTTAATGGCATTTGTTAGGACTTTTTTAATGGAAGGAGATGCTTTAAGGCAGGGGATCCAATGTTCCCTTGGCACCATGTTCATGGAATATTTGACTTGCCTCTCTAATTGTATTCCAAAATTTTAATCCACTGGAGATAGATTATGTCTATTTTGTGTTTCCGTTTGAATGTCTACCGATGGGAGTTTCTTCTCATTTAAATAATCAAACGATCATCCTTCATTACATCCTATAATCAAGCTAAAGGTTGTTCGAGTAACGATAATATCTCCTAAATAGGAAATTTTATATGCTGTTACATATAATAATTATATTTGCAATCAATGCCATGTCTTTTATATTCTTGCTAATAAGAGTTGTATAAGTTGCATCTCAACCTTAATCAAGCTAACATCGGTCCTCAAGTTGATGTTGCGTAATCAAGATGCATCAAGTTGTCAATCATGAATTAATGACTGTGACAAAGTGGTTCGGTGCTTAATGGAAATATGTTGTGTAAATCAATGTGTTTGGTGTGCTAATAAAATATAGGATTTGTATGAATACTCGTATTATCGACATGAATTTAACTATGAAGGATCTAAGGATTGTCAATCTCGCCCAATAATCCGCAAAGACATATAATTTCTGAACAAGCAAATGACATGTCCCGCTTTTTAGACTCACTAGGAGTATCACTAAGAAACATACACCATCTATTAGTAGGACGGCAAGTATCCATGCACCAATCCCAATTTGCATCACTAAAGCCTTCCAACTTTAGTGAGATTCAAGAAGAAAATAGTAATCCATAACTAGATGTATCCTTGAGATATCAAAGTAGGCACTAGACAATAGCCATATTAGACTGGCAAGGATCCTATATGAACTAACTAATATACTAAATAGTAAAAGAGATACAAGACAAACAATAGTCAAATAATTGAACATCCTTACCAATTGTTGATACATGGATAGATCAGATGAAGGATTGTCATCCCCTTTCTGCAACTTCAAATTGACTTCTATAGCTGCAAGGAATTGTTGTCCAGAAGACTAGCTAAGTAAAGAAGCTTATGGCTATAATTGTGCTGATGTAATAGTATGCTAGTTAGACAATATTGGACCTCAAGTTCAAGAAACTTCTACAATGGACCAAGATCTTTCATATAAAATGAAGATTTGAGACGTTGTTGAAGTTGAGTAATCAACTAAGGATTGAATCCTATAATCCCCATATCATCTATATATACCATAGGTTTATTTATAACCATCTATAAGCAGTTAAGCTTTCAAGTGATCTACAGAGCCATCTAGATTAAATTTAGGTACAAAAATGCACTTTTAACCAACAGCATTGGTGCTACAAAGTATAGGGACAAACTCCTATGTTCCATTGTGATGCATGGCAGCCATTTCTAATTTTATGGTGTTCCTCCACCAGGAGATTGCCACATTAGAAAAATGAGATGTGAAACATGAAAAGGATGAGAACAAGGAATCAACAAAGATATATAGTTAATAGGATGTTGTGTGGCACAAGTATATTTACTTTTACAAAAAGCAGGGGGGGACTTGAAATCTATAGGTGCAGGATATGTAGGTTGCAAAGAGATTTGCGGAGTCACTACATTACGTGGTCATCAAGCATAAACCTATACAAGGATTAGATTGGTCATAGCGATCTGTGTGAGGACGAAGCTGGACAAGTTGATTAATAAGAGAAGAAGAGATGATGACAAATGTAGTAATCTTTAGGTTGTTGAGGACACATCAATTAGAAAATAAAGAATAGATATCGGAATATGGGTTCCACATAGTGCTCTTTTGAGAAATATAGTGCAAATTCATTAAATATGACATCTGTACTTACAATGTAGGGCTTAAGTGAAGGATTGTATGATCCATAATATTATTGTGTGAGAATAATCAAGAAAAATACATTTAGTAAGTCTGGAATATAGCTTGTCGGAACTATATCCAAGTTCATGACCATAACACACCCAAAAACCCTCATTGGTAGCAAAAAAGGTGGTGAGGATGAAAAAAGAAGAGGAAAAGATGACACTCAATCCAAAACAGAGGGTGCCATGAGATTAATGAGGTAGCACACAATGAGAATGTCACTCCAAAACTATTTAGGAACAAGCATGTGACACATAAAGGCACGAGTAATTTCCAGCAAGTAACTATTTTTACATTCAATAACTCCATTTTGTTGAAATCTATACACACATGATGTCTAATGAAGAATGCCTTTAGATGCGAGATAGGACGTAAAAGTGGTGGACTCATATTCTTTGGCAAGGCTAATTTGAATTTTATATTTGAATTGAGTTTTAATTTTGGCTCAAAACAATTAGAAGATATGAAATAATTCAGAGCTATTTTTTATCAAATATAATCAAGGCGTATGATGAAAATCATCTACAAATGTGAGAAAATATTAAAATTTATTAATGGAAATATGAATTTGTCCCCAGAGGTCATAGTGGACTAACTCAAAATGATTTAAGCACACCAGAAGGAAATGACAGTTGATGTTTGATAAATTGACAAGCTTTACATGGAAGAGGTAATATAAGGGTGTGGACTTTCAATTTGACGCTTTAGAATAATAAGGACGAATGACCAAGACAATAATCCCACTGCATTGGAGAAGTCATAGGCTAGAGGCCTTAAGGAGAGAGATGCAAAATGTCAAGTTAATATAGGCCACGAGCTTTGCCAATCATCTTCAACATGAGATCCTAAAATATGCAAATGGAAGGGTAAAACTGCCAAAAATAGTGTAAAATTTTTATGATTTGACTAATAGATAATAAGTTGAATAATAATTCAAAAACATGAAAGACACCAGTAAAATTAGGGCTCAAATGGATGTTCTTTGTGTGCAATTTTAGTTCGAGAACCTTTAGCAATGGTAATGCATTGAGAAGAATCAATAGGTTGATGAGTAACAAGGGAAATGGACAAACCTGTTATATATTCATTAGTTCGAGAATCTGTTATCCATGGACAGTACATGGATGATGAAAGACAGTGGGATGTAGTGCCTGATAGTGTAAGAGTGACAATGGAAGTAGTTCATTTATGAGTTAGGAACTCAGTTTACTCATCTTGTGGTATCGGTATAAAATCAAGCTCTATAGTAGGAATGTCAGATAAGGAGTAAGAGATTTCCACTAAGAGGCTTGGTGTTACAACCAAGGTCATTAGCATAAACATAACCATAATTTTTGGGTAATGTTCCATAGAAATAATTCATGGCGCTAGTACATTATATAATAATGTCCTAAGATACGGTTAAATACCACTTACTTGATCACCTATTTCTTATACCTACTCGATTCACCCAATACTAATCTCTTATTGTTCTATATAAATCACCATAAATCCTGATTTAGCCACATTACGTAAGCTATGAAAATAAATGTGTTTTGTACTAAATTAACCATACATAGTCCGCTAATGTATCACCCCACTAAGAACTTATACATCAATTCCGAATATAATACAACGCAAAGCCTTCCAACAAAATCTTCTGAAAATAACCCCTGCCAACCTTGCCGCTACTGTTGTCAAGCTTGCTAATCAGAAATGTGATAAATTTGTAAAGGTGACCCAAAAGCTTAGCATGGCATAAGAATATGATATGAATATGTCTCCATAAATGTATGAAAAGGTCTAAAAAATGATATGCAAAATTGTAGAAACATTGGAAGCAATTTCCAATGATATTCCTCATAGGCAAGACCAAATTTTGAAGTTGGTATGTCTATAATTTGGGCGCATGCCTTTCTGAACCTTCACATGTAAAATAGTGAACATATCACGAACTACATTACCAACAATTTTCTTACAATGGCTCCCGAATACCAAGAAAAATATCTACAAAACAAATATTTTTCTGGAATTTGAAAACAAATAAACTTAACACATACTTATTGTAAAGATTTTCCATGAATTGAAATGAAATATACACATGTAATGGAGTTCCATCAACAATTTCATCAACTTGATTACAATTTTAGAAACTTAGGTTAAAGTCTTTAAAGTTTCAGAAAATGGGATGAATGCATGTCAGGCAAATACCAGCAAAAGCATAAATAAACACATGCATTGGGTAGAGAACCAAGGATCTCAGATTTTAACAAAACATGGAGACAAATTTATGAAATCTAGCAACAAAAGTGGAAGCGATGGAAGCTCGGAACGTACTTGCATTGACTAATTTTACAAGAGTTCCCCAAAATTTTCTATAAAAAGCACTTTTCCTTCTTTCCCTCCCTTTTTTCCTTATCATTCTCTCCCTTCTCTTAGATTTTTGCACAAAATGAGCTGAAATGGAGCTGACGCTCCTTATATAAAACGCACCTAAGGCGCTTGGGCCTTTTGGGCTAGTAGCATGTGCATACCCTCATGCATACATCAAACACAACTAATCTGCCTATTTTGAGCATGTGCACCTATTATGCATGCGTTAGGTGCAGACATTCTATGCTAAATGAACAACACGACAAACTCATTTGATGCTGACTTTAATGGAGAACACCATCAACTGGTTTTAATAGATAATACCACTGCCAATGTGGTTCTGCCACTCTCTTGCACACTTCTACTCCTCTTTGGTCTCTCTCTCTCTCTCTCTCTCTCTGAATGTTGCGTATTAGAAAAATTGAGGATTGAGAAACCCTTAGAACACTGACAACATGTTGTAACTAGTATTTGTATCAATGTAAGAAGTGGAGAAGATAATTTCTTTTTGACGGAACGGATTTTTTTTTTCCTCAAGAGTTTCTATCAAAACAGAAACACAATTATCGGTCTAAAATATAAGGCAGACTTCTGCAGAAATTTCGGCAGAGTCCCCTTTGTAATTGAATGAAAAACCCAAACATACAACCCGTATGATCATCCATAATAACACACAACTATCAATTGTCTACAATTTCCTACAACAAGCATGTACAGGATCACATGTGCTATCCATGGCGTAAATATATAAACACATTAGCTACACTAACAGTTCAATAACGAGATGCCATCTAGGATCTGTACAGTTTATCCAGAGTTTAGAGCGGAAGTTAAACTAATAACCTGCAGAAGCATAGCTTTTACTTTTTACAGTCATACATAACATACGTTTTTCATTCAAAAATCCACATGTTCTAGAACATCCATAAACATAAAGTCAGTATACAAAAATCACATTTTCAGCTAAGCCTTCACATCGACAGACTTTTCCAAAATAGCTCCAATGTGCTAAGGTCCTCAAAAGTCTTCAAACAACACCTCTCTGTTTACTCTTTCTCATCAGACAATAACTTTACTGTCTCATCTGGAGGTGGGAAAGCACAAACAGTTAGTCGAGGCCCAGCAAGGTACATGCACATGAGCAGTAAAACAGTGATGCTGAACAATCATGTAACTATGCATAAACAGAACGGTAAATCAAAGTATAATCCAGGAAATAGAGAAAAACATACTTTGACGGTATTAAACTTCAGAATCAGAAATCAGTAGTCGGTAAACAGAAATCAGTAACCGTTAATTAACAAACGGAAAACGGTAAGCAGTATACAGTGTACAGAATTCAGTAGACTATAAACAGTCATCGATACTTCATAACATAACATATAATCGGTACTTTATATTCGGTAATTTGTACTTCATATTCGGTAATCTGTACTTCATATTCAGTAATCGGTACGGTAACATAACATGTTGGTAAAATAGTAAACGGTGCTTCATAACATATCGGTAAAACAGTAAACGATGCTTCATAACATATCGATAAAAACCCTGCCAGTGTACCCTACTAGCTGAGGGGGCGAATAATCGAGGATAGATTGTGTTCATTCCTCACAATCTAAGGCCTGTAACTGTCATATGGGTATCCTATCTCACGGGATCGGTACGGTATGCCACTCGAAGGTAGGTCGGTAACAATAATTCCTCCCGACTGTAACTCCCCGAGGGCAGGGCGGACCACAAATAACTCCATGGACAGAGTTATCCTCGATTACCACCGTAAAGTCCTAAGGCATGCCAGAGAATAATCTCGACTGTAGTCAGTTTCGGGTCTAATTTAATAGTAACAAAAACAATCTTTTTATTGAAACTTTCTTTTATAATCATAGTTTCATAATTTACTTTCAATTAACTTCAGAACATACGATGCGGTCTAAAAATTCCTTCAGTTTTGCTCCAACGGTGCATGAATTTTTTATCGGTATAAGTTCGTACAGATTTTTAAAAATAAATTATACTGAAAGTTACACCTCGATGTCAATTAACTTTAACAGAAGCTATGGTTAAAACTCATTAAAACCTCTTCATTTTCGTACATAGGGCTTTGCCAAAACCTTGGGACTCAAATTGATCGTTTATATGTACATTTTTCATGAAATTAAGGTCATAGATGCCATGCATATACAATAAATCATGTAATTTACTCAAACTACACAATATTTTTGAGCTAGGGTTTCAACACATACTTTCTGAGGAAAATCAAACACTATTTTCATATTTATTCACGAAATCGAAGCTAAATCTTGCAATAGACATGTATAAACATAAAATCTAACCGATTAATTGTAGGAAACATGCTTCATGTACTTTAAACATGCATCAATATCATTTTTGTAACATTTCGTCAAATTTAAAGCAAAAGAAACGGTAAAAACGAAAAACAACGTCCGAAGTACACTTGCCTTGACGTGTGCTTTCACCTTTATAACTGACTCACGGATGGATTTCGACTCTCGGGCCTCATTCTCCCCTTCTCTCTCTAAAATTAATGCTCTCTCTCTCCTCAAACCCTAAAATCGTGAGAAATGAAAAGGAGAGAGCTGGGTGCGCTTTTATATATCGTGCTGCCGCTCGAGCGCATGTCGAGCGGCCAGCAGGCAGCAGGGCTTCGGTCACTCCACCGCTCGAGCGGCCAGCGGGCGGGGGTGGTTATGGAGTTTTGGCTTGAGCACAGGAAAATCTAGATTTTGGGCTCGATAGGTGGGCTCGAGCCCCCGGAGGGTGAGGGTATGGCCCATGACAAGCCTGCAGCAAGCCTACGTCGCGTTTTCGCCGTTTGGGACCCGTTTTGACCATTCTAACCCAATCTTTTACATCCTTGGACCTTATTTTTGATTATATAACCTTAATAAGTCATGATTATCACAATTTAAAACCCAAATCTTGTCAATGAATCAACATTTCATCGCTTACAATTT
>JAOVVI020004515.1:0-14402 GCA_028571085.2 Nepenthes alata | reverse complement strand
TGTTTTCTATCCAACTTCATCATCATCCCCCTGTCCCCCACTCCCCCAAAAAAAAGAATGTCTGTATTTCATGAGTTTTTGTGAAGTATGAAATGTACATTCATAGTGTTGTGCAGTATTTGGGTAATCTAGTGTGAGATTTTAATAAGCTCATTAGTGCTTGAAATGACTAGTTAGTATCAGTTTGTATGTGCAAGCTTGTTGGTTTTAAATTTACTGCTGATGAGCTTGATTTATTAAAACTCTCCAGTCACCTATAAGAAATGCTGATGCTTACAGCCTTTAGTTATTGCAGATATCTGGGGAAACTTCAGTTGTCAGGAAGGCCCTTCACCAAATTGCTTCTCGCCTTCATGATAATCCATCCCGATCCCAGCATTTGCTTGCATCTGCTGTACCTACTAGCCTGTATCCATCTGGAAGTTCAGTCATGGGACCGACTGCTCGTGCTTCTATTATGGGTTTTGCCCCAGTTATTGGTTCCTATGGAGGATACAAAAGTGAGAGTGGGGATTGGCCACAATACTCAGCTCGTAGGGATGAATCTGCACTGAAGGAGTTTTCTCTTCGTTTGGTTTGTCCAATTGGAAATATTGGAGGTGTAATTGGAAAAGGTGGTGCTATCATTAATCAAATTAGACAGGAGACAAAGGCAACTATCAAAGTTGATAATTCAACTGCCGAAGGGGACGACTGCCTGATAACCATTTCATCAAAAGAGGTATACATTTCATTTATGGGTGCGATTTCTGCAGGGAGTTGATACTTCCTGATATTATTTTCATCTGGTCTTTTGCTATTTTAAACAGTACTTTGAAGATCAACTTTCCCCAACAATTGAAGCAGCAAGGCGCTTGCAACCCAGATCTAGTGAGAAAGTTGAGAGGGATTCAGGAATCATTTCATTTAGTACTCGACTCCTTGTGCCAACTTCACGCATAGGCTGCCTTATTGGTAAAGGAGGGGCCATTATAACCGAAATGAGGAAGAATACCAAAGCTAATATTCGCATACTTCCAAAGGATAACCTTCCAAAGGTCGCAGCTGAAGATGATGAGATGGTGCTGGTAAATAGGGCCATGTTGGCATTGGTGTTTATTTGAAATACTGCTTTTTCTATCTGCATATGAAAAGATGGCTATTTGGCCATTGTTTTGTTTTTCATCATGTTGGAGCTATGAACCTTGCTGCTTCTTTTCTTTCTTTGGTGTTTGATCATCAGATCTCAGGTGACCTTGATGTTGCTGAAACTGCTCTCATACATATAACATCAAGACTAAGAGCAAATCTCTTTGACAAGGAGGGTTCAGTGTTTCTGCCTGTTCTTCCATATGTCCCTATGTCAGCAGCTGTGTCAGATGGCCTGGAATATGAAGACAGGGATAGTAAAAGACGTAATCGTGGCTATTCTGGTGGCCACACTGTTGGTGATTCGTCTGCCTCTGATCCTTATGGTAGTTATGGTGGTCTGCAGGTACTCTTGTTAATCATTTCATCTTGTGCTGTATTTTCAGTGGTCGGGATCTTTTCTTTCTTATGTTTATGCTTTTTTATGCAAGGAGGTATTATATAGTGACTTCTAGCTGCATATACTTTTTTTCCCCATTGTCCTTTTCATGTGGCATAGTAGAAGGTAAGCCTTGACATGTCAATAAATTTGATTGATTGTATCCTGGAGATTGTGATTATAATTCCTGGAAACTGTCTCTTTGCAATGTTTGGGTAAGGCTGCAATGTCTGTGGGATTCCTTGGCTTGTACACTTGCCCACCCATATTTTATGGGCCTAGTATTATACTAGTTTGTGGCACTCAATTATTTTGGCCGCTTTACTGAAATGTGACTGATCAATTTTCTTTTTCTTCCTATGATTGATGAAAATGCTTACTTTGCTAAACATTCAGAGTGGCGGTAATGCAAGTGGTTATGGAGTTTATGGTGGTTATTCTTCCAGACATAGTAGTTCTGGGTAAGAATTTTTTCTTTTTCACTCTCAAACTTCAATATTTTGGATGTTATTAAATTAAGGGTGTTGATTGAAACATAGATCTATTGGATTTTAGGCCATTCTTTTTTGAAAGGGAGGTTTTCAGTGATTAGAATTTAATCTTTGCTTAAAGTTTACAATTGAAAATAATGTTGGGAAATATGTTATGCTTTGTTCTTGAGAAGCATCTGTTGCTCAGTCGTTCTTATCCTTAATGAACGTAATTCTTGTGGGAGCCATTTTCTATGGTATTTTTTAGTCATCTTGCTCAATCAATTGTTACACTTGAATCTCCACCATTCCTAATGAGTTGCAGCTTTCTATCATCTTAACATTCAACATTGGAAGAATTAGTTGCTCTTATGAAGCCTTATTTGAATAAAATGCTGGCATACAACTACAATTATTATGGTCTCATTGTTTGTCATTTCATCCAACAATTCCTTCACTCTTCTTGTGTTGGATCCAAGAACCCAGCATTGGGTTATATTGTATACATTTGACCATTCTCGGTGCCTGTAAAGAGGTAAGCCTTGTGCATTGATCCCTTGTGGTCTGGTATGCTTTTAAGCATAATAAAAAATTGAAGCTGTCTTATTGATACGTTTTATTTTTTATTTTTTTTACATTGTCAAAATTTATATATGCTATTTATATTTTTATTGCATATTTATGATGGTTCTAGCATATATCTTCTTTACATACGGGGAAAAAAACATTAACCTACTCCTAGAATATAAAAAATTTGTTGGTTATGCCAGTTTAGTTTTAGAGGACTTGGGGCAAAAGTATGTATCGCTGTGTTTCCTTGAACTTAGGGCAAAAGTATGTATCACTGTGTTTCCTTGAACTTTCTTAATCTTCCATTTCCAGAGATCTCTACCATGCGATGGGAGATAAAAAATTGATATACATTTTTCTCATAGAATCTTGATTTTGTGAAGCCGCATTAGCCATCATTATCCCACCTACATCCTTTGGCTGTTTTTTTCCCTTTCCCTAACAAATCCATTATATTATTAAAACACTACTTAACCTCGAACATTAAGTTTGATATCTTTGTTCTCCTGATCTGAAAAAATGGAAAACACTGACCTCTTAAAGTATAAGAGGATCTTGAACAGATGGATCGAGAATTGAAGGCTGAGTGTATATCAAAATTTCACCTTTGACCACATACGCATAGACCCTATGTTCATTGGCCTTATACTGTTGTTTTGTCATATTGTAGAATGGAATAATTTTGCCGATTGAATTTGATCCTTATGCCTTTTCTTTATATATTCTCTCTGGCACCAAGGATCCTTCTTGTTCCTTCTTTATGTGATATGAGCTTTGGATACAGGTTATCCACACAGACGACAGTTCCCCGACAGAAAACCTATGATTACTAATGATGTGCAGTAGGCACTGTCAGGTAACTGATTACTAGCATTGCTTCCTTCGACCAAATGAAGAATTAACTATTTCTGTAGACCGATGTCTGCTTGAATTAGTATTTGGTAGTTTTCTCTCCTACCTTGCCATCTCCCTGCATATATCACATTCTAATTCTCGTGTTTTCCCTTTCTTCCTTTTACTTCCCATCAAAACAGCTTAATCTTTGAAGCCCCGATGCCTGCCTCCTTTGATGAAGCCTTCCTAAACCAGAAGACCAGATGAAACAGGATTTGACAAACACATGGCCTACCTTGATGCTTTTGTTAAGAGGACCAAATTATCCGGGGAACTTTACAACTGAAACTTGTCATGTTGATGACACCAAAATCACCAAGCTCTGTGTTTTCTGGTCCCAAGAACCTGTCGCGTAGCCAGTATGCCTCTGTAGCTATGTACCTAATTTGCTGTGGCAATATTGTTTAACTACGAAAGTCTTACTATGGTTTAGTTTCAAATTATGTCAGTTTTGTCATTTGTAAGGAGTTTGAGTAGTTTGTTTCAAATTTAATGGTGATATTTCCCCGGTATGAATTTTTATTTGTTTCTCTGCTATCTTATCACCTATGTGGTGGCATCTGTTTGGGTGCTCACTGTATTTCCTTCTTGTCATTGCTACTACTCTACATGTTTATTTCTTATGCATGTGCTCTCTTCATTTTATTCTTTTTGAATAGGTAACCTTTGATTTTTCTTATTATAGTGTTGTATAAGCCTAGGACTTTCTAAAGGCATGTAAGATGGAGGCCATGTAAGATATCAGCATATCCCAGCAAATTCATGGAGGTTGTTTTCTGTATTGAAAGTTGCCAAGGGATGTAAGCCGGTAATGCATGTTTCTAGCTTAATCTGTTGGAGAGATCGCATTATTCGAGGAGTTGTTGGGAAGTGATAGCATTTGCAGTGCCATGTGTGTGTGTGTGTTTGTATATATATATATACACCTGAGTTTCTCTTAGATAATTCAATTTGTTTCTCTTGCATTTGGCAGGTTGCAGATGTGGATTCATTGCCATGTAAAACAGGTATACTTTTCCTGCTGATCATGTGTTAGGTAAGATTTATTCTTTGATTCTGAAATTCTGCTCACATTTGAAGTCTTTATTAAGTCTTGTTTACTTTGAGACCCAGCAGCAAAGCTCTATTTATATCTGGAAAACATCCATCAAGACAACATCAGAAATAATTGGAGTTTCTTCAATCCTAGTAAAATAGTTGTCATATATCCATGAAATTCTTGCTGGCCTATGCTTTGTTCATTGGCTTCCCTACAAACTGCTTCCCCTGCAGTCCTCAATCAGTGAGTCCAAACTCAGTTGTGTCCACAAGATTGTGTGTCATTGCATGATGCAACTTACTGCATTCTGTCTCCCAAATGACACACCGTAAACGAGAATCCAGTGCCCATTTAATAGCACAATGCGGGGAATACAATTCACCATACCTGGATCATTGCACAAACTCGGTTATCTTGGGGTTATAGTTGGTGGTTCTTTGTCAATTCTATCTCTGTAACTAGACATAGAGCTTCTTCTCACCCCATGCATAAACTAGCATTTATATATGGATGCAGGAGGATCCATTTGGAAAGTAAGAAGCTCATTTGATCCCAAATGAATTGGATTATTAAAAAAGTCCTTTTCCTACAATGCAAGCAGGATTTTTCGATACACTACTCTCAAATCAAAAGATTCGAGAGTCTTGGCCGAAAATATATGCATAGATAGTGGGCTAATGACAAGGTTTGATGACAGTAGCTTGGGACAGAGCTGTATGATATGGAAGTCTTGCGTATGGTTTGCTGAGAGGGGAGTGGCTTACCTACTTGAGCTTTGGCTGATCAGCACCTGCTAATTCCACTATTCTTGCCCAGATAGCAGCTAGGCTTCATCTCTGAATAGAACGCCCAAACCCAATCAGCCACGGTAAACAGGGAAACATCAAAATTAACCCTTTGACCCAAGATCTGGTTTGTTCCATCGATTGTCAGATCTGATTTTTTTGTAGGTTCCTAGGTAGGTTTTCTGCCGTATTCGAGAACACTTCAAGCTGACTTGAAGCTTCAGCCACCACCTCTTGAAGAGAGAGTGGTTCTGAACTAACATAAAACTTTGTTCCTGTTGAACCAAATCCGATACATGTCATTGCATCTTAGGAAATTTTAATGTAGTAAAAGCCGAACTAGAAAACCAAACCATTGACTTCAGTCTGCAGCAACATGTAAATCAAGTTTGACGCACACCACACATGGTGTCGCTGCACCAAGACATGTAGAGCTGTCTCGGTTTGGCTGTTGCATGCACATCATCTTGTTTTAGTGTTACGAGTTGGAAGGAAATTTATACAAGCCCCTCCTCGGGAAGACTTCAATGGTAATAACAATAATATGTATTGTATTTCCTTTTGTCTATTTATCTGTACATAAGTTGTGGAAATGGCTTCGACTGAATGAGTTTTGATGCATGCACTAGTTTCCTAGTTGTAACCTACAAAAGACTATAGGCTCAAAATCTTGAAGCACGTGCACGACCTGTGGATGCTGTTGCACTGGCCAGTGCATATGCTAGTATGAGGGTCGATGTTGAGAAGTAAATCTGATTGAAAGTGAGAATGTTGGGTTCATTGAAGGAAAGTAAGTTGCTAACGAGAGTGAAATTACTTTGTTGCAAGGCAACAATTGGATAGGAAGGAAAAGTTTTAAATCTCTTCCCCATTCCCTATTGTTGTCTAATTGCTAACCGAATGGCTACGAGATCTCTTCAATTTGTCATGAAAAATGAAGTATGAAATCATTGAAGGGAAATAATTTTGGACTATTTTGTCGGTGAGAATGAAAAAAAGATGATGGGTTGTTAGAATTGTAAATAGAAATAAGAAAGATCTTCTTTGGACATATTGGTTGGATATTTTATTTCTTTATTTATATTATTGAATTTATATAAGGATAAATGGATAAAATAGTTTTTTAACTCATAATTATAAATATTTATATATCAAAATAATATTATTTAAAATTTACTTAATTTGAATTCTAATAGAACCCAAATTGTATATATCACTTAATAGTTTAATTAAATTTTGTAATTTAAATAAATCTTAAAATGTTAGTTTTTAAGACTTTAAATTGTTAATAATTCTGATGCGTTCTGGAACTGAACTTCAAACTAGTTCGGGTTGCGTCGATCGTTGAATCCGACTTCGTTCACCGAGTCTGGATCTCGCACACAACTAAAACAAACGGGAGGTCAGGTGTCGACGGGGAGTTGCCCCACTGTAAATACTCCGATGTTCAAGTTTGCAAAACAGCTTTCCCAGAATCAAAAAGATAAAGGAAATGGCGTTATAATGGGAAGGAACAGTAAGTGTTTGTGGTTATGATTTGGCTCTCGCTGGGAGAGATTACTGTCACTCGAGAGGAACGGTGATTCCTATCCCAGGGTTTCTGGGGATCGAAGCGACCTGAGAGAGAGATATAGCGTTGGCGTACTGTCAGCGTGGGAGCCTAAGAGTGCGCCGTGTAAGTTCTAATGGATTTCTCAGGAAAAAGGAACGGGGATGTGAAAGCAATTCAACTGGGTATGAGAGTGTTTGTTTCCTTCAAGAAGGTCTGCCTTGGAGTGTGGACTCTATGGCCTTCTTATAGTCGAGAAGTTGAACATCTTTTATTTGGTAGGAATGCGTGACTCCAGTGTTCTGTTGGAACAGTTTCCTTTCTTGACGTTGGCATTAATGGCAGTAACAGCTCCTTGGGAATATTACCTTCCTTCTATGTTTTGCGACGGCTAGGGTTTACAGCAGACAGGGGAGAGAATCTGCCGCTTTTCTCATTGGGTGTGCGTTGAATCTGCTGGTGACCATTGGGCCTGCTATAGCTGGGAGAACGCGAAATCAGGGAAGAAAGATGCTGCAAGTCAAATTGGGCCTGGCCCACTTAAGGCTTATTCGTGGGCAGGCATGCTATAGCGCTGCTGGTTAATAGAAATGTTGACCGTCCCTGATGCCAGTCGCCTGTCCTTGTGCTATTTTTATTGGCCTTTCGTCTGATCAACGGTTCGCATTGACCGTCCAGGCTAATGCGTGAGCCTTCGTGGATTTGGGCCGTTTCTCCTTCCTGGACCCGTCCACTATGGGAGTACTCATCACTAGCCCCTCATGCTGGTGGTCTAAATTCTGACCTTCGGCATGTCCACAATGGGTCGCGTGACTTGGAGTCCGTCAAGATCCATTGACCAAATCTGTTGACCGTCCAAGCCAAAATCTGATGAACATGCTGAAGGAAAAGTGGATAGGATTTATTGACCGTCCTGGCCAAAATTTGGAGAACCTGCTGAAGGAAAAGTTGACCGGATTTGTCGAACGTACTGGCCAAAATCTGGAGAACAGGTGGGAGTGGAGTGACGCGCCATCATTAGTTATTTTGTTCAGATGAGAAGGCAGCCACGTGTCTGCACACGGTGAATTGAAGATCCTGGTTATTAATGCACCGAGGGATCTGGTTCGTCAGTGCCCGTTCTGGACGCACCACGTGGCAGTAATGATGGTGCTTGTTTACAAGACGGTTACTTTAGCTAGCATTCATACTGCCTTTACGTTGCCCGTTCGTCTCCTTTTTTGAATTTTCCACGCTTTCCTTTGTCTTCCCTGAGTGAGCATTTTTTCTGAGTGTTGCACCATTTCCTTCCTTACTTCTATACTCATGGCTCCCATTGAACAGATAGCTTCGACCTTACAGAGATTGACCTGAAGGAGTTGTACGTAGAGTACAACGTTCCTAAAACGATCATTCCCCGTGTTCCCGGCAAGGAGGGCCGAGCATGCTCACCGCCTGAAGGTTGTATCACCATTTATGATGCCCATTTAAGGAGTGGGCTATGTCTTCCATTCCTGACGAGTTACTGGAGATTCTGACTACCCTCAAAGTTTCTATCGCATAGCTTCAGGCTAACGTTGTGCGGTATCTATGCTTCTGACTACCCTCAAAGTTCCTATCGCACAGCTTCAGGCTAACGCTGTGCAGTATCAATGCACGTTCTGTATTTTATTTCGTCAACATTCGAAGGAGTTGACGGTGGAGATGGTGAGGGTCCTGTTCAAGTTCAACCAGGGAGCGGAGTGGATCTCTTTGGCCCCACGAGGCGGTCTCCAGGTTAGCACCGCCATTTATGACTCCTTGAAGAATTGGAAGAACGGGTTCTTTTTTGTTTATGTGGATGGATCCTGGTCGTTGGCCATGGAATGGGGCAAGGTTCCTGAGGTTTACACCGGGACTCTCACTGAGACGGAGACAGAGTCCCTTGAGCGGCTCTTTAAGTTGGTAGAGAAATACCATTTAGATTTTCGGAGAGACTACTTGGTTTCTCGTAATGAGGCCAAAAAGGCCAAGTGGGGGCCTCTGTCACCGGAGCAGAAGACGATGAAGGCCTCTAGGAAGAGGAAGATTGTGGCTCTTGTTATCAGGGAGCCAACCGGTGATGGTTCTCCTACTAGTCCAACAACGACGGTGGTAGGTCGAGTCTGTGTGAAATCGACACACATTTGCCATTTTTCGTTACTTTTCTTTACCAGGACGACGTTCGAAAGCCAGTCTGGGTACTGGACCTCCCTGATGAAGCCGGCTTCCAGAAGCTTTTTTACCTCTTCTCGGATGGCAATTAGTTTTTCTACCGAATAGTTTCTTCGTTTCTGCTTGATGGGTTTGCTGCCGGGATCAAAACCTAACTTGTGGACCATTGCCCCGGCTAGAATCCCAGGCATGTCAGCGGGAGTCCACGCAAAGATATCTGTGTTCTGCCGTAAGAATGTGATCAACTCGTCGCGCAGTGTCCCAGTAAGTGAGCCGCCAATCGGTACACACCTTTACGGATCTTCTGGATTTAGTGGGATCTGATCGGTTGTCTCTCCAGACTGTGCTTGTTGTAAAGTCGCCTCGTCCCGATGGTCGAGTTCTCTTGCCGATCTGGTGCTGCCGCTCGGGACGATTTGGGACATATAACATGTCCGCCTAGTGGCTTGGTCGCCTAGAACCTCGCCTACACCACAAGCCATTAGGAATTTTATCTTGAGATGCGGTATCGAAGTGATGGCTTTGAACGCTGCTAGGCATGGACGGCATAATATAGCGTTGTAAACATATGACAGGTCAACCACCAAGAAGGTAAGTGTTTGACTCGCCGTTTTTGAGTATGTACCCAGAGGCTCTCTAATTGAATTGTCCCTTGGACAGGCACCGGTTCGTTATCAAGGCTGTACAACGGGTTTTTGGTAGGTTTTGACTGATTCTTTTTTAAACCAAGTTTAAAAAATGCATCAAGGTAAAGCAAATCACGTGAACTTTCATTATTGACGAATATCCGTTTCAGCTCGTTGTCAACGCTACCGTTTGAAACGAGGGCGAATACAATTAGGTGGTTTGCATGGGGAGAAACTACATGCTCAAAGTCATCATTGCTAAAACTAATGATGTTATTCTCAGTGCGCTGCTTCTTATTCCCAACATGCTGCTCCCTATGGTCTGCTGGAGTCTTGGCAGGTCAAGTCGCAGTCATGTTGACTACTCCTGCCGCAACACAATTCCTCGGAGGAGACGATTTTGTGCCTTCACCGCCCGCTGTATCGGAGCTCTGGCTAGGATTCTTGATGAACCTGGTAAGGTGGGCTCTGCGGATCAACTCTTTTATCTCTCGCTGGAGCGTTTTGCAGACTTCGGTGGAGTGTCCGAGAGATCGATGGAAGTCACAGTATTTGGCTGGATTTCCTCCTTCCGCATTCATAAGTGGTTTTGGCCACTTAAGGAATTTCTCACATCTGATTTGCATGAGGATATTTAAACGCATGTCAGTCAAGAGTGTTAGGCTAATTGGCCCGTAGTCTTTGCACTCCGATGGGCCAGCCCTAGGGTGCTTCCTGCGAGAGTGATCGCCGCCGCTATACTTCCCCTTTACTTTGGCAGGAAAAGAGCGAGGTTGTTCGGTCCGCTCGGGACGCTTAGTCTCGTTAGCCTCCTCTGCCGCTGCGTAGGCCCTGTTGAAAAATTTCGCTTCTCAGAAGATCTGCGGATTCTTATGTGCCAGGTGCCTAAAGAAATTCTCATACGTCAGCGCAGAGATGAAATTGCCCAGTTTCCTCTCCTTTATGAGCCTGGGGATCCGCCCAGCTTCCGTCACAAAGCGATCTAGAAACTTCTGCGGATTCTCCCCATGCTTTTGCTTAATATGCGACAGGTGCCAAGGCTGTTTCTCCTCTCTGGGACTGGAGGCATACTGCGACAGGAAGAGATCAGCTAGCTCTCGGAAGCTCCGGATAGAATCTGAGGGAAGATGATGGAACCAAATGGGTGTGTCCCCCTTTAAGGTAAGCGGGAAGTAGCGACACATGGCTGCGTCTTCTAACCTTTCCAGACCTAGATGGATGCGGAAGTGGGCAAGGTGATCGACGGGATCAGTGCTCCCATCGTATGAGTCAAGGATTGGAATTTTGAACTTTGCGGGTATCAGACGGTTTAAGATCTCCGCTGTGAAAGAGGATCTGTCCAAATCTGTCATGCGTTCATCGAGGCTCTAGATTCTCTCCGATTTTGGATCTGTTTGAGCTGTGCTAGCTGATCTTTTGGAGTTAAGGAATGTCCTCAACTCTGTCCTTCATTTAGCGTGGCCAGTAGTCGGCCGGCTACCGCCACTAGTGGATCTGATAGCCCGGGAGGCTCCCTCCTGAGTTTGGGGCCTAGATTTTGCCCGAGAATATCGGAGGTTCCTTCTCTCCGGACTTTCTCTCGGAGATACGCTGCCTGAACGCTCCTCACACCTTAGTCGGCTTTAGGCTTGCGAGGGCTCTGGCATCTGAGTGTTGGCCGATTTTTTGGATTTCTTGGCTGGTTTTTCTTTTCCTTAGGCCTCTCCTCCTGTAGGCCGGTGCAGGGGCCGCTGCGGGCGGAGTCCCCTGTTGTGCGAGCTCCTAGTGGGAGCAAAGCATCTGGAGTATCCTATTGGTGTTCTGCATGTACTCCGTCAGGTTTTGGAAGAAAGGGGCGGGCACCCCATTAACCATCCTGTTGACCAGGGTACCAGCAGCGTGGTCCTAGTCGGGCGAGGTCACATCCCTCGCGGGTTCGCTTTCTTGTGCCCTTATGTTCACCATATTAGCTAACGGAAAGAGAAGCTGAGAGTGTGAGATTACATGAAGTTTAGGGAAGTGGTTGGCTTTTTGTAAGCTTCCCACAAACAACACTAATGATGCATCATGGAATCAAATTTTGAACGGATTCGGGTTGCATCGATCGTTGAATCCGGTTCCATCCACCGAATCTAGATCCTGCACACCACTAAAACAAACGGGAGGTCAAGTGCCGGCGGAAAATTGCCCCACCGTAAATACTCTGACGCTCAAGTTAGCAAAACAGTCTTCCAAGAATCAAGAATGTAAAAGAAATGGTGTTATGAGGGTAAGGAACAGATAGTGTTTGTGGTTATGATTTGGCTCTCGTCGGGAGAGATTACTATCGCTTGAGAGGAACGGTGATTCCTATCCCAGGGTTTCTCGGGATCGAAGCGACCGGAGAGAGAGATAGAGCATGGGCGTACTGTCAGCGTGGGAGTCTAAGAGTGCGCCGTGTAAGCTCTAATGGATTACTTCGGAAAAAGAAACGGGGATGTGAAAGCAATTCAACTGGGTATGAGAGCGTTTGTTTCCATCAAGAAGGCGTGCCTTGGAGTGTGGACTCCATGACCTTCTTACAGTCGAGAAGTTGAGCATCCTTCCTTAGGTAAGAGTGCGTGATTCCTGTTTTCTGCTGGAACAGCTTCCTTTCTTGACGTTGGCATTAATGGTGGTAACAACTTCTTGGGAGGGTTACCTTCCTTCTGTGTTTTGCGACGGCTAGGGTTTATAGCAGACAGGGTGAGAGAATCTGACGCTTTCCTCATGGGGTGTGCGCTGAATCTATCGGTGATCGTTGCTGTGGAGGTTGCCTTTTGGGAGAGCGCGAAATCAAGGAAGAAAGCTGCTACAGGTCAAACTGGGCCTGGCCCACTTATGGCTTATTCGTAGGCAGGCCTGCTATAGCGCTGCTGGTCAATAGAAATGTTGACCGTTCCTAGTGCCAGTCGCCCGTCCTTAGCTGGTTTCATTGGCCTTTAGTCCGGTCAACAGTTTGCGTTGACCGTCCAGGCTAATGTGTGAGCCTTCGTGGATTTGGGCAGTTTTTTTTTCCTAGGCCAGTCCACTATGGGAGTACCCATCAAATTCCAATAAAAAATTGATATTTTATTAGAAATTTACTTTGTTAGGAGTTGGTATGACGCAAGTCAGTCCAAACTAATGAGACTGAGCTCCATCTACTAGATCCTGCCCAAATATATTGGCCCAACTTAGTCCATTAAAGGCCGAATATATTGTCCTAAAACGTAACTTTAAAAGTGGTTGGCTGATGTAGAAATTTTGGCGATCAAAAGTGACGCAACTAAAAATTATAGTTGAGGTGTCACATTGACCTAGAATGTCAGGTGGGTATATCAGATACCGAATTTTTGTACTTACTCAAGATATATTTTTAATCATAACATGCCATGAGAGAAGGTGTCCGTATAAAAGATAGCTGCTCTATAATTATCTAAGGTTTGTTGTTCTCTAAACAATCTTTAAACAATTTGAGTATATATTGATTTGAGTATCAAAGGGACTTTTTTGGAGCAACTGAGGGCCTTTAATTGGGCTTTATTTTGTTTGTGGTACCTAAGAAACTAGTTCAAAACTTTGGATCATGCTCTAAGCAGGTTGTCAAAGGAGTTGGATCAAATCAATTTTTCAAGGTATGTATTATTAATACCGTCTATGAAAATATTTTATAAACGTTAAGTCTTATACCTTTTGTCTTAAAAAATGGAGGATAAGTATCCCCAGGGTTAAGCCCATAAAAGTAAGATTGCATCATCTAAGAGTCAAACACATGCCATGTCCAACCCGCTGCCTGACTTGACTCAAACCTTAAATTAAATGTTAGATAGAAGAAATGATTAATATAATTAAATGTTATATGACAAGGTTGGTGGCCAATGTAGGCAAGGGAGCTCCCTACTCCCCCTTGTGGCTGAACCCATGGTTGGTATTTGGCCTTAGCTTTGGCTCCAGTTGTCTCCAACCATACTTCTGCAACCGTCAACATTCATTTAGGCTGTACATTCACCACCATTAACGGCAACCAAGAGTAGCCCTCCACCATTCAAGGGACAATCACCAACATTCAGGAGCAAAGGATTGGAAAAGAGGAAAATGATCTCAAGCATGACTCCAAGATTGGTAGCCACCCATAAGCATCAAGAGGGCCCGACTCTTCACTAGAAAGGCACAATCCTAGAACTAGACGGATGTCCAGTAACTAACCCGAGGAGGGAATGGAGAGTAGCACACTGCCAGTTTAGTGAGTGTTCACTAGTCATTCCAGGCTAAGGACCCTTTTGAGTGCTCAAAGACTAGCGGTCTCATCAAATATGGAAGAGAGAAATAAGAAATTCAAACAACTTCTTAAAGATTTAGTGTTAAAAACATTTGCCACCGATGATGGCTCACCTTTTACTGGGGAGGTGTTGGACTATCCCGTCCCTATGAAGTTTAAAATGTCCAATCTGGTGTCATATGACAGAAATGGTGGCCGATAAGATCATTTGGATCATTTTCACACTTTGTTTTATGTCCATGGCCTGGAGTACCTTTCCATGTGTCTATTTTTCAATGACATTAAAAGAGGATGCTAGAATGTGGTTTTACCAATTGAAGCCTAGTTTGGTCAGCACTTTTTGACCACTTTTTCAGTCTTTTATGATGTAGTTCTCCTCCGATAGGGGAGAAATGTTCTTGGCACCTTACTGGTATACGTTAGCTGTTAGGGTAAGGATTAAAGGAGTATTTGAGATGATTTAACGCTGAAGCATGGGAGATCCTATACCTTGCAAACGATACAAAGATACCATCTTTTGTTATAGCCCTAC
>JAOVVI020004514.1:0-17543 GCA_028571085.2 Nepenthes alata | reverse complement strand
ATAAATCTTGTTTAGTAATGTGTACTGTTTAAGGCAACAATTTTAATTTTTTTTTTGGGGGGGGGGGGGGGAATTGGGTTGAAGTTAAATCCTTATTAACTACCATAGCCCTCGAACAATCATCCTAGAAAATTTTCCTTCTCACTACAGGAGGTAGTTGATGATCACAAAATACTGATGCACTCTTCATTTTAGTTACCCCATTGTTGGGGTCACTGTCTTTGTGCGAATGTGTCTGCGGACTCATTCGTGGATATGATCCACGGACTTGTGCAGTCGTCCGTTGATTGTGAAAACGGACACGGATATATTATATAATGTCCGAGAACCTATGCTGTAGGAGTCCAAAATCCATGGGTGATGGCTGAAGGCGTTTTCTGGAGGGACTTGAAGATGCAAAGCACATGTGGAGGCCAACTCAGAGGATTATTTGAGCTGCTACACCTGTGAGGATGAGGTCTGCGGATTATGTGAAAGTGCCTTTGGCGCCAAAAATTTCAGTCAACAAGGGCACTCACCAAACACGAGCAGAAAACGGTCAATGGGCATTGACCGGCTGAAAATAGGCATAATGCATGACAGTCTGCTACAGTGGACATGCAGCTGACCTGCCTTATTGGGTAGTTAAGAAGACGTCATTCATGGGAAAAAGGTAGGACAGTCTATAGAGCATGCATGCGCCGCCTACTATAGGACAAGGTGTGCGCCTACTGTTGCAGACTTTAGGAACCAAGCACCAACCACCATGCAGCCAGGATGGTTGGTGGTCTCCTTGCACCTCTCTCTCTCTCTCTCTCTCTCTCTCTCTCTATATATATATATATATATATATATATATATATATGTATACAAAAAAGAGGGGCATTCTCTTGAGGCATTCTCTTGAGGCATTCTAGAGAAAGTAAGAGAGGCTGCAGTGTGCAGAAGCTTTGTATGAGATAGAGGAGAGGAAGAGTAGAAGAAAGGAGAGCTGTGAGAGAAAAACACAAGTATTGTTCGTGCTCTATTCTTCATTTCCGTCTCTGGTGGTTTATAAAACCAAATCTCATATAGTGATTCATTTGAAGATCAAGTGTCTCGTGGTTTTTTTCCTAATTTAGAAGGGTTTTCTACGTAAAATATTTGGTATTCTTTTTATCTTCTTCCATTGCACTCCACTGTGTGTACAGTGCCTTCACTGTCCGACCGTCCATTTGTGCCAACACCCACTTCATAACTGTATCCATACATCCTTCGATCTCTCCACTTTCTTGAATTGCAGATCCAAAGTAAATGAAATTTAGGATTTGTTCGCCTAGCCGTCAGCTTCTGTAAAAATTATGTGGCAAAGCTAATTTCATTAAGCTACAATTTGTAGTTTGTGTTAAGAGATCTTTTGAAGCATTGTGAGCTTGCCTAAAAGATCTTTTGGACATTTACAAGACACATTTGGCCAAGCTTTTACTTCTGGAGTGAAAAAGCTCCTTCAAAAATCTTGGCCAAACAAATACTCGTTGTCTTTTAACAATTTCTTAAGTGTTTAACTAAGCTGGTAAATTTTGTTTTGTTTTGTTTTATTTCGTTTTTTTTTTTTGTTTTTTAAATTGTGACCAGTAAGCATAGATTTTACTCACAAAAACAGTTGTCATGATGTTAGAATAAGGTTTCGCTCATCCATTCTTCCCTAGACTCTCATTTCAGAGCCCTTTTGCATTGTATAGTCATCAAATTGACTTTGGCATCAGAAAAATTGTAACCCAGTGCATAAGCCTCCAACACTGTAAGGTCTGGGAAAGTTTTTCCCTACAACAAAGAAGCTTATGTAACTTGAGCACTCAACTTCCGTATCACAATGAAGCAAATCGCACAAATGTATCAGAGACCCCAAAAGCAGTGTTACAAAAAACGAATTTATTGCCTACCCTGGCTCCTTTGTGTTACAGATGTTTAGCTCCACTTGTCTACTCAAACGAGTGAAGTACATGAAACTGATACAATCAAGCGGATACAAATGTGCATGCATGCAACATGAAAGCATGTAGAATGATTATCAAAATGATTGGCATAATACTCCAAGTTACCTCTAGGTAGTTATTCCCTCGAAAATAATTTACTTCTAGGGCATGACCTACTAAGCATGCTTTCTTTCCAACACTTTGCCTTACTATCCACGATCCCTGATACAAGAAATCAGAACGATGCTACAATTTCAGTACAGATACAACACTGAGACAGTGTATGAGCTTTAGGATATGAAATTGATAATCTAATTTGCTCAATACCATATGAGCACAATCTCAATGTCGGGAATGAAAAAAAGAACAGAATTTCAAAGAGGATCATAATTGCATGTAAAATTCAAATAGCATGGGATTATTTTGACTCCCACAATAACTTACCTTAGGAATGTAGGGTATAAGCTTAAACCTTGAATTTCTATAGGCATCATCTCCATTGACAAATCTCTCAAGCAAAGGATCTTTCTCTAAAGGAGTCTTCAACATGTAATACAGTGCCAAATTGTAAGTACTGCGACTGGGACCGGGAACCTAAGAGGAGGCGTTGCATGTGCATAATCAATGTCCTGAGTTGATGATTCCTAGAATTGTAACAATGTACAAGAAGCTAACATGGCACTCAATATTTGATAGGAAAAACAAAATAACCTGTATGTTGACAATCAAGAAGAATTCTGGTCCACCCTGGGCTGCATATTTCTGCGTTGCATTAACCATGTTGATTGGAAGGTGATCATATACCAAGAACAGACATTCATATTTATGCACAAGGAAATATCATATTCTACACTGGATTGAACCTGAACAATGCCTCCAGGACGGCCAGCAAGGTCATCTTCTCGCTTATCAGATTTAAGCCAATCAGCACCAACCATTTGCAATAAAGTGTGTTTTGCTTTTATCTACAAATATACACAAATTGAATTAACAGAATGACCAAAAAAGTATCAAAGTACTCATCAATGATGTTATGTTACCATAAAAAGAAAGCAGCAATTTGGGGGAAAATGATTAAATATTCAGACTTCCACTTCATGAGAAGTTAATAACATGACAAAAAAGGAAGACTATAATACTTTTAAGCTCCATTGACAAAAGGAGAAGTTGGGGTGGATATGAAAACAGAAGACAAAAAAGTTCAAAAGTAATAGCTAATTTATGAATTAGTTTGTGTTCCATGTTATGTCACCAACACACTACTCCAAGGTGCAGAGGACTAGGACAATTAACCTGTGCTTGTAGCTTCATTCACGTGGCAGTCATGTGAAAGATGACATGTAGGACTTCAGAAAGTGTTTAGTCACCAAATGGGAATGAATCTGCTGCTCCATACAAATCAATGTTCCTATTGAGCAATTACAAGCTGTTTCTATAAAAAAAAAATTACTGATTTCAAAGGCAATTTCAACTTGAACCCAACAAATTTTGTAAACTACTTTTGTTTGGGAAGCAAAGAAAATTTGTGGATTGCTAAATTTTTTCTTTTTAGATCACCTATCTGAGTATTCAACTTAGCAGATGGTGTTAATCAATCGGGAGTGGATAGATTCTACCAGGAAAATCTGAACTTTCTTTTGTCTACTACCCCAACAGTTTACTATGGATGTATTCCAAGTGTGCAAAATATACTTAATAGCCTTTATGAACTAATGGTGACGTTGTGTATTATGACAAACTCTATCCATCTTTTTTAATCTTCAATCTGTAGGCCTAAGGGTGAATATTAGCGCAATTTTGCTTGTAATAGCTTAGAGGCCTCAGTTAAAACCATGAAAGCAACTCAATGGCCTAACAGTTTACTATGGATGTAGTACAAGTGTGCGAACTGTATTCAATAACCTTTATGAACAAATGGTGGTGTTGTATATTATAAAGTACTCTTATTCATCTTTTTTAATCTTCAATATGTATGCCAAAGCATTAATCTTGGGGCAATGGTAACACTGCTGATCCTAACCTAGAGGCAATAATTCAAATAATGAAAACAGCCTCTTTATATGGCAGTAGTAAGACTGCATAAATATGATTTCTTAAAGCCTACAAAGAAGAAAATCTCATGGACTAGGTAGCACCAAAATTTTTTGAAAGGAAGGATCCACAGGATCAGCAGTAGCACCAAAATTCCATCATAAGAAGCCAGATCTGTATTCATCCATGAAACATATGCCTTTTTTTTTCCTATGACATAACTTCTTCATTTCTACCCGCTTGCAAACTATTTTCATTATTTTCTTTTCTGGTCTAATTTGTTGCCCGATGGTTTTTCCCTTTCCTCCAACTATCTTGAAATTGCCATGTGACGCACGTCGTGAGTAATTAGTGCCACAAGTATTAATAAATGTCAAAGGCACATTAACTACATGAATGCAGACAATGAATTCATGAATTAAAGGAAGCACAGAACAGCTAGATGAACCTCAAAATAACAAATTAAATAATCAGGTGAATTCAACAACATTTTCATAAAGCTACATAAACTACTCTGTTAAGGATAATCAGCATATACATAATGTAATTGATACAGTTGTTCTCCATGGCATATAATGCCAGTTAGCTTTCTGCAGGATGTAAGATGACCAACATCAATTTCAAATTTCTTGATTCTTTACACAGAATAGCCACCTCCAGCATATAAAAAACAAAACCATATAATACCTTTTCTTGATCCCGTAGATAAGTTTCTCCACGGATTAAAAAAGTAGAAGGATCAGCTGCTGCCCAACTGCAAGCTGTTGTAAAACTAGGGTCTTTTGGAAGAGTGGCCCCATAGCAGCATGTTATATCATCAACCTGAGCACTCTCTTGGAAGTCCACGCAACTCTTTCTCTGAGCTGCAGCATAGAAAGACAGCAGAAAGAAACAGTTACAATATATTCCATAATCCACCATGTACCTAAGATTTTCAACACTGTCGTTAGAATCACCTGCAAGATCTTGCAACTTTTTCACTAATCCAGCAGCGGAAAGTCTATGCTGGTAGTTCTGCACATCAGCACGACAATGATCGCATTTTGTAAAGATACTATTTCAGAAGAAGTGAAATCCACAATTGGCTAAATACCCTCATCAAGATATAAAGCACAAGGAAAAAATAGCATCTTCTTTTTAGGGTATGTGTTAGAATATGTTAGGATATACAATTAAAATATATTTTAGAATATACTATGGTATATTCTTTGTAAATGTAATTTATTATTTTTGACACTTGTAGATAATCCTATGTATATATGTGTGTGTATGTGTGTGTGAATGAACCTAACTCTAATGTGGTGTTTTCTCTTCTCTCATCCCTTATACTTAAGGATGGTATCAGAGAAGTTACTTTTTAAACCCTAGCCACTGCAGGCAGTGATTTTTTTTTTCCAGGGTGAAGGTGCATGGCCCATCTATGGGCTAAAGCCCCAAAGAAAATTCTTGATCTCTTCATGGTAAGTGCACCAAAATCCACTACATGAGCCTTCGCAAGGAACCTAAATTTTGTGTGTTGTCTTCGATTCTCCTAATTTAAGTGTTCGTCTCTATAGAAAACCTTAAATAACTAATAGTGTCAAGAGTATCCCTCGGATGAGAGACAATAACAAGACATAAGGACTAGAGTTCTCTCAACTATCAAGGAGTCCGCTATTCTTGATAAGGAATAGCTATCTCTTCATTTTGATGGTTGACTCATACTTCTGTGCAATATATGAGGAATTTTCATCATCTTCCTTAGTTGTTTGTGGATTTTATCTTGATTTTTCCTGCACAACCCACCTGTGCAGTGGTTCTATAGCACTGTGTTCTGCTCATGTGTTGCATTCTTCTGATTTTGTAGTTGTCCTACTGTGTTATGCCACTTCGATTATTCCTTAGCAGTTCATCCAATTATTCCAGGAGTGCTACACTCTAGCGGTGATGATTAATTATGTTCCTCTGTTCCATGAGATGAGATCCAGTGCTCTAGTGATCTTGTTGAGAATCATGGTGGTGATATAATATGGTGATTATATGTTACTCACGGCTCCTAAATTCATATTCAGTGATCATGGTGGTAGAGCTAATGATGAAATATTAGTTTGTTTTTATTGTACTAGAGTCAGTCATACACAAAATCGTATTGGCAGTTACATAAAAAGTCTGTTATAACTCTTACTCGGAATATTACTACTCTTGTTTAATCTAGTAACCACATCGCCGTTTTCTCAGCGTCCTTTTGGGCTTGGTTATTGACTATTGTCCGGTGCCTCGGACCACATAACAAGCTTCACAAGTATCCCATCCAATTATCGATCGTGTTCCACCGTTCCTGACGTTATTTTGGCTAATGGCACATCTACAAAGGTTGAGGATGCTGGTTCTACTTTTCTGACGCGGACTTTATATCTCCCATTAGTTTATTATTCGCCGAAATTTTTGTTTGGTCTGTTATTAGTTAGTAAATGTACTCAACAATATAATTGTTATGCACTATTCTTCACCACACATTATGAGTTTCAGGACCTTTTTATAGGGAAGGTTATTGGTAGAAAACAATACGACTCAAGAGGTCTCCACTTGTTTGATATAAAATTAAATCTTATTGTCTGTTCTAGGGCTACTTCTATATCTTTGATCTTCACTATTGGTTGGGTCATCCATCTCTTTCTAATCTAAAATAGTCATGTCCAACTTTGACGTCTATTATTAACTGAGTCATGTTAGTTTGTCAAACATTATCGTAGATTATATTATCATTGCAAAAATCCTTGTGCCTCTACCCTTTTGAATTAGCATACTCGAATGCTTGGGACTTCGTTCCTTTGTTGCTTTTGTTGATGACTATTATGAGGTACCTAGTTATACTTGATGAAAAATCATTATATATTCTATTTTCTGTGCAATCTAGGCTGAAATTAAGACCCATTTCTCTACTTCTATATATATTATGCGGAGTGACAATGATTGCAAATATATTTTTGCTTCTTTTTTTCTATCATTTTTATCCCATAGATTTTTTATGAGTCGTCTTGGCTTAATACATCCTAATAGAATAGAATAACTGAGAGGAAGAATAAGCACTTGATAGAGGTTGCTAGAGTTCTCTTATTTCACATGGAAGAACAAAAAATTTTAGAGCAATGTAATATTCATGGCATGTTATCATATTAAACAAATGCCGTCAATTATTTTTCAAGGGGATATTTCTTATCATGTGTTATATTTATTTGCAAGTCACTACATTTCTTCCCTCAAAGACTTTCAATTGTGTACGTTATGTTCATGATATTTGGCCTCAAGTGATTAAGCTTGATTCCAAGTCTCTGCGGAGTATTTTTTTTGGATATCTTCGTACTTATAAGGGACAAGTGTTTCTCTTCAGAGTTGGCACATTTTTTGATGCACTTTAATATCATATTAATGAGTCTATACGCTTTTATCCCGATGTATCTTCAACGAGTTTATCTTTGAGTATTCCTCCTGACAATAATATTCTCATATTTGAGGTTGTTCATAAGGTTGTATCTTTTGCACCGCTGTCACATATGTTTCCTTGTCCTACGGTCACTCAGACAAATGTGCACGGTCCTCGTTATGTGTTTGGCGCCTCTCTGAAAGGGGATCTCAAGTTAACCACTATCGAGCTAGTTATTACAACTATCGATACTACTGTTCCTGATCCAGGAACTGGTTCAGATACTCTGATTGCATTACGGAAAGGTCATCACAATTGTGTGTAGTATCATTTATCTACCACATTATCTCTTGCTGGCGTTTTACTTCACGGCGAGCTTTTGTACCCGCCTTAGATTCTATTAGTGTAACTCGGTCTGTGTTTGAGGTATTTCTCATCTTGGTAGGTAAGCCGCTATGGAGGATGAAATGGATGTATTTGAGCATAATCATACTTGAGAGCTGGTCTCTTTATCTCCAAGGAAAAAGCCCATTGGATGTAAATAAGTTTACACGGTGAAAGTCAACCCATATGGTTCTTTAACTCGGTTGAAATCTCGTCTAGTAGACAAAAGATATACTCATACTTATAGGGTGAATTACACTGATACATTTTCTCATGTCGCTAAATTAACTTCTGTTACGTTGTCCATATCATTGACTACGACACATCATTAGCCTTTACATCAATTAGATATCAAAAATACATTCTTACATGGTGATCTTTAAGAAAAGCTTTATTTGGAGCAATCTCTGGGTTCGTTACTCATTGGGAGTTTGGATATATTTTCTAACTAAAGAAATGCTTGTATAGTTTGAAATAGTCTTCATGAGCGTGCTTTGACAATTTCAATTTAGTTTTGTATAAGTTTGGGCCTTGTCGTTGTAACAAAGACCACCTTGTTTTCTATCTCATTCTTACAATGGGTATATTCTTTTTGTTATGTATGTGAATAAATATTGTGATTGTTGCTAACAATAGTATTGGCATTGTAGATCAGAAATTGTTCATTCAAAATCAATTTTAAATCAAAGATCTCAAGAGTTTGCATTATTTTTGGGCATTGAGATTATTAGGTGCGGTCGTGGCATCTTTACTTAACCAAGGAAGTACATTGTAACTTTACTTCAAGAAGTTGATATGGTGGACACCAAACCTCGTAATACTCTCACGGATTCAAAAATTAAGTTATTAACAGATAATGAGGAGATCATTACTGAACTAGAAAGGTAACGACTAATTAGTAAATTCAATTACATTGTTATAACTTGTCTAGATATTATCTTCTTAACTAGTATTGGGAGTCAGTTTCTGTCTTCTTATGTTTCTCATTGGGAGGCTATGATACATATTATGAAATATCTCAAGGAAACAACAGAGCGGGGTGTGCTTTATAGTAATTATGGCTATATCAGATCGATGGCTTTTTTAGTACTGATTGGACTGGTTTGCTATATTATTCAAAGTCTTCCACTGGCTATTATGTTTTTATTGGAGGAAACTTTATGTCATGGAAGACTAAGAAACAGATTGGGATAACTAGGTCAAGTGCAGAATCAAAATATTGAACGTTGACACATGTTACCTATGAAATTGTGGCTTTGGCAATTATTTGAGTTTCTTAGTTGTAAAAGCTTCTAACTTTCTTTGCTGTGGTGCGAGTGCAAAAAGCATATTAAGGTAGACTGTTGCTTTATTTGTGAGAAGTTCAAATAGGCCATAATTCACATTCATCATGTGAGGACTATAGATCTTCTTGTAGATATTTTCACCAAGTCCTTAACTAGAGTTCAAGTTTTGTATATTTATGATCAACAATTATACTTCAATTTGAGGAAAATTATTAGAATATGTTAGGATATACTATTAGAATATATTTTAGGATATACTATGATATGTTCTTTGTAAGGATAGTTTAATATTTTTGATACTTATAAATAATCCTATATACGTAAAATATAAATCTATGGAAGGAAAAAGGTGAATTTTTCATACTATGAACTCATATATATCTCCTTAATACCAAAGATCAGTTGCCAGAGGCATCAAAAGTGACTTCTAGGTTGCAAGTAGGTACCAGTTTAGAAGCACCTGACTATTTATTCCAGCTAACCAAATGTAAAGGAAACAGAAACGAGAATGTCCAATAAGAAATGAATAACCAGCAATTATTTGAAACTCGAACTACTAGAGGGAATCTATTTCAAAAGTTGTATACCAGATCTGGGTTCTATTATGCACAAAATTAGCAACACTGATCATAATTCTGTTTAAAGTACATTTAAGTTTGGTGGTTAACTGCTGAAAAGAAACATTTATGATATGCAAGTACCGGAGTATGTGATTCTGGACTGCCAGAAGGCCACTCATTCTCGAAATTGTCATAAGCTGAGGGTTCAAGAACATCAAAGAACTCATCCGGTGCATCATTCAGATCCATAATACTAGAAGTCCCTGAAATTCTCTCGGCCTCATATTTGATTACATTTCTCTCTTCTGTTATCTGAATGTCTACTGGGACTTCAAGTGTAGTCTTGACATCCACTGTATCACTGTGGGGTAGCCCCATGGCTTTGGAAAACTCTATAAACGGGAACTCACGGGCAGGGCCATCCCCAGCTTTGGCTCTGAATAGCTCCCTTAATGCTGCAGAATATACAGGCACAAATTCAAAAGATCGTTATATCATTTTATTGAATGAGCAATCATTGATTAATATTGGATACCAGCAACTCTCTCCAGCATATGGATTGTAATGGATCTTGCACAAGATTTTTGTAGATAGGATCTCCAAGACATCCAATCAATAGCAAGCATGTGTCTCACAACTGATTGTTTTCTTGTGTTCATAGGAGTGATTACATATCCACCACCTGCATCACCATCAAATAAGGTTCATATGAGATCATTACATTGCTTTGGTCTTGCTCACCCTCTGTAAGAAAGCATTACTCCTACTAACTAACTGGTCAGCGTAGTGCGCCATATCTCTATAACACTCTTTAGCACCAACAACATACAGACCCCCTTTTCTCATCAGAAACGAATAACTCAGCATAGAAATATTTAGAATACTAGCTATTCACTTAGAAAGGATTTATCAACTTGAAAATGTCATTATTCTCAGGCAAGCATTTGGCTGGTAGTACTTTAATATGCAGCTACAGTACTCCAGTAACAATGAATAAGCACAAGCCCTTCAACTATTTCAACGAATTGTAATTCCATTAAAAAGTCCTTAACCCTATAAAAGGTCTTTTAATTGTGCTAAAGTTTAGGTTTCACACAAGAACATACAAAATGATAAGCCTAAATAACAATGGCGATGTGTGCTAGCAATGCTATTTTAGAAGATGAATAAGAAACATCTACATCCATAGTTGGAAGTAAACTAATTTAAGATAAGTGGAAGGGTATTAAGATGCATGTACCACTTGAAATGCCGATTTGATAGCACACTAGTGAGCCAAAGTGATTTGATAAAGGTTAGGAGGGTGAAGGGTAGACCTAGGTTGAATATGACGCTACGAGTGAGGCAGTTAAAAGGTACCCAGCAGTTTTTAGACTTTCAAAGAATGTTGAATTGGATAGAATAGAATGATGGATTTGCTAACCAAGTTCAGCCTAGTGGTTGGGCAACTCACCCCTAATTGGGAAGTTAAGCGTTCATGTCCAAGTGATGCCACTTTGTCTTCCACTCACTTTTAGCATAGAAATATCATCTACCCAAAAGTATAAAAAAACAGAGGGAATAGAACAATGGGCAAGGATTCATATTGAGGATACCACATGCTAGGTGTCACAGGGGCTAGTAAACACCTTGTAATTCTTTTTTATTGTTGTGGATTAATAAAATGGTTAGACCTTGTTTCCACAAATTCTGTCAATTTATCTAAATAACTCAGTATTACAAACACATACAGAACAAAAGAATTGGAGTAGGCCACACGGTGTGACTAGTGGGTGCAACTGGGGGTGTGATTGTGAAACCTACAGACTTGTCCCTGTGACAGCTAGAGTATTAGAGAACTGTATGAGTCAAATGGTGAGAGTCGCAATGGAGCAAGCGTGCGAACAACTGACCACTATGGCATGACTTTTCAATGTTGATGCTGAAGGCTTCACTTAACATGAGAACAGCTGAAACTCAATTTCATCGACACAGGTAAAAGGTTCACAGAATAGGTTGTCAATAAAACCAAGAAGCCAATCATGTAGCAGAACGCACCAAAGGCCATCAGTTTTTTAAGTACTTCACAGCAGTAACTACAAGCATGTTATGCAAAATCCTATTCAAATTAGACCTTAATAATCAATGAATTGGGTAATGACTAGAAACCTCTTTGACTTTACTACTCTGATACAATCAAATCGGACTCGCTCAAGAATCAGCCTAAATGGCCCATCATCACCTCATTAAAAAGTAATTATAACAGGGGAAAATGAGTGATAATCATGGCATGGCATGCGGTATTTGGTTGCACCATGTTTCAGGTTTGTGTTGAGATGTACAATCCATATTTGATCATTGAATCTTGTTGTCTCAATTATAATCCAACCCATCATGGGCCATGTCTGGCCTAGGAATGGGATCGACACAGTATGACCCACATGCTGGCCTCACTTGACACATGGGTTGTGCCATTGGTGTTCTGTTTCAACAACTACATTTTTATTTTCAACACAAACTTCTAGATATTTGTCAGTTTTAAATTCCATTACAAAATAAAAATATTTCAGTTGACATATTAAAACAATTATAATTAAAAAATACTATTTGCTGATAATAATTAGCATAATTTAAATAATTACTTATAAAATAAAAGATAGTCCAGGATTGGCCTGGCCACACAAGGCTCATTTTATCCATGCCACAGACTAGGGGCTGTGCTCACACCACATTGCCCAGAATGATCTGTGCTAAGGGCACATCATTGTTCAGCCCATGATGACAACCTGAGCACAGCCTGGGCACAGTGAAGCACTATAAAGGGGTTGTTCAAGCACGGCATAACCTTTTTGACAAATCTAATTACATTAAATTGAAAATTGCAAATATCAACCTATTGATTAAATTGCTGAGTAATCTTAACCCGTTGGTAAACTAGTTTATTTTGCTAACCCAAACCTGCCAGCTTCCTATCTGGTTCAAGTTGAAATGGCAAGTTGTCAGAAATTGCCACCTCTAGAAATCATAGGAAGGAATACATCTGTAGCATTAGCATATATTCATTATAAAAAAAGAAAAAGAAAAAAAGAAGCAATAGACATTAAATGCTTGTCCCTATTTTGAACACAAACAAATATCATTCAAGTAGAGCAGTTGACGAGTAAAAGAACAATTCAAGTTTCTACATGCTAAGTATATATTACTTTTGAGGCAAGCACGGACATATCCTCTCTGGGGAGGACACTTTTTGTGGAAAACAGAGTGGTAAAGAATCACTGCACACAACCAAAACAATGGAAGTCAGTATAAGGTTGAATTTACATATCTCCACAATATTCACCATAATCTTTCTGCAATAATAGTACCATATGTGCCATCATCCTCCCTTCTCCAATAACGACATAAAAGTAGATCTCTTCGCTGCATTCCCCTGCAGACCAAAATAAATTACAACATAATATATACTTTGCAGCTCTTAAAAGAGGTCCCAAATCTTACCAAGGGAGCCAATCTTTGCACAACTGTTTGTGTATAATATCTGTATGACCATCTAGGTGCTCAATTACACTACCCCTGTAGAAACAGAAGTCCCATCTGCACAAAATATTGCAATTCACCTTTTGGAATTAAAATAACCTCTAATTAGTTATGGTCAAGAGGAAATGCCAGGACCAGAAAGATGCAGATCTTAAAGATATTCAAAGATATGATAAGGGGCTCTCACCATGAATACATTTAAGGTTTAACACCATTTTCAATTTTGGAGATGACATGAAATGGAAAGCATAGTTTCCATAGTGTTTGATCTAGATTTAAGCAATGGTAAAATGAAACACCTATAACATAGAATGATACTTTACTGCACAAAATATAATACCTCTAAGTTAGAATTCAGAACAGAAACAACCATGCCATTATCGAGAAGTTTCACATTTTCCACCCAAAATTAATAAACCAGTCTCCCCCAATTCCCTACACGATATTATCAGAATACCCATGTGTATAAATAAAATCCTCAAAATATATCAGCCCTTCTTGCTCAATATAGAGGTAACATGGGCAGGAAAAGAGCTAGATTAATTCCAGTTCAAATGTGATGAACAGGTTTCGGTACCTTTATGCTACGTTGCTTAGTCTCAGGTGCACATTTCATACACATCCATGCATGACTAATACGAGAGAAGTTAATTGTTTTCTGTTGAATCTAATATGGGAAGTCAACTGCACCAGCTAAAGTCTCTTCTTTGACTTTGGAAGCTGCATCAGGTCAATATTTTGCTTTGTATAATTTCCAAGAGGAGAGCCTTATGATGGCTAACAGATGTTTTATGTCCAAATAACAATCTGAATCAATGCAGCACCTTTTTTGTCCCCTCTTATCAATTAGCTAGAAGGCTCTGCTTTGCAGCTTTTTCTTTAATAGGAATCAACTGTGTTCAAGGAGGTACAGTTTATGATGATTTGCTAGCTTGTGAATGGTTCATTTGAAACCGAAAGAAAAAAAATTACAGTAGCTGATCCCTTCAGCTGGATCTGGAAGGAAATTAATGAGAGGGTTTTTGATAATTCAAAAAAAAAGAAAAAAAGATCTGGAGCTTGTTTCAGCCTTGTCGAACATAGTTTTCTTTTGGATGAAATAACAGTTTCCTACCTCCTCAAGCCCAGTGATACAGTATGTTGATTTGCTAATTCTGTAACTTCATGTTCCTATTTTATCATGTTAATACAAACTTAACTTAGATGAGAGTTGCTTATAATAAGTCTTACTCTGATCTAGAGGTCCCCAATGACATTAGAGTCTGAAAAATGGCTTCTGAAGTTCCATCAACAACACCAACTGCCATTATTGCCGGATGATCATCCCAGAGCTGATAAAAGAAACTCAGGTAAATCAATTTCATGTAACAAGGTCAAATATTATCAGGTGGCAGATCAACACACCTCTTTATGGACCCCAGATTTTGCCTCTTTGAATAGCCGTAACCCTGTGTGCCATAAAAGACCTTAACACATGTAAACATCAAGCAGATAATAAAATTTTTTTGTTCATACCATTCTGGCAGCCAATAATTTTCCCGGGCGAGGGTGCGATAACATCAGATGTCATTGCATCCATACGAGCAGACGAATATTTCATCCAGTCTGCAGAGTTTGTCCTCCTGGAATGACCAAATCTGTAAAGAAAGCAAGCTCTTAAAGCATAGTTTTAAAACTCGGACCGGATGACTGGTCACAGTGATGAACTGGTGAAATGGCCCTCCGCCAAACCAGTTGTTTAATTGGATTATTTCTGCATTCAACCCTGGTTGAACTGGTGGGTCATGTGAAAACTGGCAATCCAGTCATGACCCTGCTAGTTTAAAAACAACTGTGAAAAATTAAATTTTATTAACACCTGTTTAGAACCGCATCATGCAAATTAATAACCAAATAAGTCACTAGTATGCCACTTCCAACCTCGTTTAGCAAATATGGCCAATAACGTGTATACACACACGGGCGGGCGCACACACACACTTACATATGTACATATGCATGTATGATGCTAAATCATATCCAGCAACTTCCAAATATAAATTCTGTACAAGGAAGTTTGAAACTTTTTGTCTGTTTTATTTTCTGTCAAACAATTTCATCAACAGCACAATTCAACTCTTTTTATTTGAGTCAATTTCAAACAACAGCACAATTAAACTTTTTTATTTGAGTCTGTGTGTGTGTATTATTGTTTAATTGATTTACAGTCCAACCGCCAAATGCGCTGGTTGAACCAATTGACCCAATGATCACCCAGTCCTTAGACCAGTTTGATGATCGGTTTAGACCAGTTTGACAATCAGTCCAGTTTTAAATGCCCTTACAATGAGGACAGGCATAATACATTGATTGACTTAGGAACCAGACCATATAATTAAAACTCAACTCCATTTTATCAACTGCAAACTTATATAATACAATCCTAGCAGGAAATCCTTAAAATACAGAAAAAAGTTAAATAATATCCTGCTGACACCCTAACGGTCTTAATTTTTTAAGATGCTGAATTACTGATTAATAAATATGCTAAACATATAAGATATTGCCTATGTAGATAAATGTGATATTAGGGAAAAATATAAGAAGAAAAATTGCCAGTACAAACGTAAGGACAAGAACAACAATTTAAACTTCCTTTTGCATTGATATTGCAATCTATATCCAATTATCAACAACTAAAAGACCCATGTATGTACCAACCAATGCAGATTTGTCCGTAACACTACTCATGGACAGCAAGAAAAAGATTGCATACGATACAATAGATCATAGGTAAAATACAATCCAAAGCTAGAAAACAGAACTGAAATATTCAGAGAGAATTTGGAATCCTATTCTATATGGATCCTAATGGCATAAAGCAAGATTAATGGGCTTGACAGCTGATAGTATGGAAGCAGATGGAACATACATCATCCACAGGAGTACAGGAAATCAATAGAAAGATTGATCAACAGCAGAAGGTTCAGCACACTTTTTACCTTGCTGTAGGTTGGTTCTTTGATTTGAAGTCTCAGGACTACCCAAAATAAGACAAATATAGTTGACCTTATTCATATGGATATATTACATATTTACACTATAGTTTCATCAATATGGACATCCAGAATCGTATGCTACAAGTATATTCACTGGCTTCCCAAACTATCCTGCATTTGATGTAATGGTGAACCGTACACCAAAGGGGGTTCTCAACGACAATTTTGTACGAAATATGAAAATCTTCGACAAATTGACCACTGGGTCAAGTATACAATACTTGAGCAGGTAATCATATATGTGCATTCACAGTCATAAGGACACAAACCAGAAGCATATGTACGAGGCATAAAGATAACTATTTCACTAAACCATCTTGATGAAACTACTCTTGTTTCCAGAAATTTAGTTCAGTAACCCATCCAAATGAATAGAGAGAAAACAGATGCATCCATTTGTATATATCTGAAATTAAAACTCTGGAGCACACATTACTCACCTAAACCTAATCCCGGAACAAGCTACCAAATTTTTTGTGGCATCTGAACACTCCTGAAGATATATTAGGAGATCAGTTTTTCACCTAAGCAACACATTTTCTGACAAATAGAAGAGAATAGAATGGAACCTTCAACATAGCATCTTGAAAGGAACGGATCCATCTTGCTGCATCTTCTGGACTATTTGCTCCCAACTGCAGTATTGAAATCCCAAAGCTCAGGTACATATCAGTGAAAGACATGAACATTAACAAAATTCTACTAACCTTTAGTTGTTCCTTGTGATTAGAGGTATTGTAGAGGGTGAAGAAGAAAAACACCTGCAATTCACGAGCAAAAACTTAATTGTAGACTCTGGAAGGAAGTTAAAAAAATGTGCATAGACTCAAACCTACAGAAAAAATGCATATCTTTCCATCAGACAAACTATAATTGAGCTTATTCAGCTTATACTACCAAATATTTAATAAATTTATTGACTAAGCATCATACTTTTTTATGAACGCTCTCTCTTCCATTATCTGTCACTCGAATACAGGAGTCTATTATTGCACTTCCTATCGGTACCTGAAGAAAAGAGAGAATTTCATAAAGAGAATATGGGAAACTGTTAAAGAGAATGCAAAGAAGATAGCGTGTCCAGAAAAGAACGGAAGCACAAACCATTAGGCCACTCATCATTCAGAAACGAGATTTTTAAAAGTTGAGTATAATGTTTCTGCTATTTTTCGATAACAAGGGAAAAGATGGGGAAGGGGAAGGGAAAAGGGATCAAAGGTGAAAAAGCACTTTTTGTGCTAACGTGAACAAATAAGTTTCGATCCCGAAAAATATAGCAGAAGCAGTAGAAATAAATATCCAATACATGTAAAAGATATTTAGCACTAGATGCTAACGAGATAACAAACATGCACAATATATATAACGATGAGCAATAATAAAAAAGACAC
>JAOVVI020004513.1:0-15936 GCA_028571085.2 Nepenthes alata | reverse complement strand
CATGTCTTCGACCTATCATTGTGCCCCTACGCCATGAGGTTTGGACCGTGGTCAGTTATTGTTGAGGGGTTACCTGCTTGAGGATGGTTAAATGCTTGATTGGGTGAGTTTCAATTGAGCTATTTGTTGATTCTTAATTGTATTTGTGTTTTTCAGATGGTAAGCTTGAAACAGTAAGCGGCTAAAGAAATTCAAGTTAGTCATACGTGTGATGATTCAAAGGTCATTGTTTCCTTTGTGGACTTATTTGCAAAATACATAAGAGTTGATCTCTTATATTTTCATCTATAGGTACCGAGAACCAATGTCAACTAACCTAGTTTCCCTCACTATTATTAGAACAAGATGTCTATGCAAATATTCACAATGTCAACTTATTCGGAACACTCATTCTTCACACACATTTGGGGCCACTCTCTTCACATTATACTAGCCATTATGTCTAGTGTAATTAACATTCTTGTTGTGAGTCTTTTACCCATATGCTTTAATTTGCACTTTTTCTTATAATCATATAGCTTCTTATATCCACGGTTCTCCAATTACAATTGAGTGGCAAGTCTTTTAAAATCAAACTTCTACCCCTTGGCATCTTGTGATTCACTGAAATCATATTGACCAATCTATTTCCTATCTCCCATGCTGCACCCCTCCCGTTAAACAAAGTGTTGCTCTTTTATTATCTTCTTATGGGTAATTCCATTTGTATCTCCTCCCACATTTTCCTTAATATCATCTCTAGTAGTGAAGTCAAGAAAGATGACAACCTCCCACATGATTATCTTATCCAACGATTGATATTAGGGCTCATTGTTGCCTTTCCTGACCTTCCTTGAGTTGTTCTTAGGAAACCCATTGAATTCACCGTTATGGAGCAAAGTCAATCCCATACTTATTGCCACTCTCCGGATCAGCAAGACTCCATGGATGACACGATGCCAACCAATCCACCATCATCCGCTTATCTTGGCTCATTCAACCATCTCTTGTCAACTCCTAATATTTTCTCAGTTATTATATGTCTAATTTTTTTGATATCTCTTCAACTCGACCCTATTCAGATTAAAGTCCCTATAAACACTTTTCGCATATTTTAACTAAAGGCTCACTTGGCAGAGCATGTCACTTATATCAGGGCAAACTTTGATAGTTTTTTCTCCAACATACAATCCTTGCAAGAGTGGTGGCCGAATTTTGCACGTTCTAATGACAATGAGTAGCCGCTTACCCTCTATCTCCATGACAAAAGGGGGGAGTGCCATTAGCAGAAGGGCAAGGGCAGTTTTGCCTTCGTGGGATTGAATGCTTATTTTTGTTTTATCAATATTTTGCTTATGTTGATGTTTGGTGTTTATAGCATGTATTATGCTTAAATGATGACCCTTTTGCACATCTCCTTAGTAGATATCTTACTAATACCAGGTCACTTCTACTATATCTGCTTTTACTATCTTACGATTTTTCATTATCGTTTCCCCTAAAACACATGTTTTGACAAAAGCTTGCTCTTTCAACTAATCATTGTGAATAGAAAAATTAAGTGAAACTTCTCTAAGACATCTTGGAATTAAATACCTAGTTATCTATCTTTTATACTATGAGTATATTTTAATGTACATGGTTTCAGTCCCATTTGTTTTTGAACCCGTGATTTCTTGTTCTTAACTACTAGGTGTGTTTTATATAGAATTATTAAAATGAAAAATAGATAAAATTTTTACAATTGACAATTTTCACATATGGTCCTAATGTCGATTGATGCATGCATAAGGACTGATCGAATATTGATTATAGTAGAGATTTACATCGTTTACCCATGATGATCACTCTAACACTTATAATAGCTAAGTTTTGTATCATCCATGCCCGAGGCGTGTTTGAAGAGTACTTGAGTGTCAATTACAATGAACTCTTGTAGGATGCACACTTGAGGGTACGCTTGTGTGCCATATTATTTCTACAATATGCTTGATGCACGCATGTGTGGCACATGTGCATTAAATCATTAAATTTAAATTTTAGTCATTTCAAACCCTATTTTGCCCCTACAAAATAAATATCTTATCTTGTCTATCTTAATCGTTACACCTTAGATAATAGAGAGCTGCATATAATATGTACCTAGGAGAAAGAAGTAATTTCTTAAAAGTGAAAGATAAATCATTGAGTGATTGAATTGTCCAGAGTTTTCTCATTCACAAAATTTTAAAACCCCTCTTTAGAGTTTTGTAAATAGAATAGACACTAAATTTTTAGTCATATTTGAAAATTTATAGAAAGTAAAGCCCAATTTAAAAAAAAGACCAAAATGAGTTTGACTCCACTATTAAAGACAAATATGAATAATTCTTTGGTTGAGATTACAAATTAGGAATAAGTCGATTAATATTTAGTGTGTCAATACTATGTAGACTATAAGTTAAATTTCTTTTAATAAATCTGCAATTATAGAAGTTAAAAGAATTTTACTTATGAGCTAATTAATTTTTGAGATTTTTCTTTGTTAAGTCATATTTTACTTTATTTAATACTTTTACTAGTGATGAATACAAATCATTAATTGATACTTGTTGCATTTAAAGTGAATTCAATTTACTTGTATCAAGTGTTTTGGTTTGTTAAACTTTTATATAATCATATCATCAAAACTGTTATCTTTTAGAAAATCTCTATTTCTTTTGAAGTTTTTTTTTTGAATAAATAAATATGTTTAGAACCTTACAGAAATACTCTCTTTATCATTAAAAGATCAATTCTCTGTCTCTATATTTTTAAATTAAGAGTTTTTTTATAAATAAAGAGATGCCTAATATAATATTGAAAAATAATTATTCATACCCGAGAAGAGAGGGCAGGACTAGTGGCTTGAGGGAAGAATTAGAAGCTGCATTGGCAAAAGATCATATACAAATTATGATCATGCACTTCACATTCTTTATAAAACTTCTATTCCTTCTTGATTTTTAATATTTTCTTGCCTCTTTCTATAATCTCAACTTCAAATATTCTACTCTCCCCTAATTTCACTCCCCACCTAAAAAAAGAAGATAGAGAGAGAGAGAAATTGAGAGAGATAAGTGTTGAAAGTTGATAGATGCAAAATTGGACCCATCTTACGAGGTTAAGGTGACTAGATCCAAGGGTTGAGATTGATGCATCATATAAGCTACGATGGTGAGCCATGATCTGCTAGGTGCTAGGTAGGACGATTAACTCAAACACCTATTTGAATATATATTTTTTATAAAAAAAGTCAGACCCCTAGTGTGGTCCTCCGACGCTTGAATACGAGATGAGCGAATGATGAATTTAATTGCTTTTAAAAAAATATTAAAGAATGAATTCAATATTTAATGAGGTAAATTTGTTATTTATATGGATCAACTCAAAAATTATAGCAGTGAATGACGACCTTCTAGGCATAAGATACTGAAAATTAACCATAAAAATAATATAGCTACAGAATTTATTAAAATACATATTCTGAATTCGCATCACATCTATTTATTTATATTTGTGTTAGACCTATTCCATAAATAAATGAAAACGACAAAAGGGCATTTAAAAAAAAATTACTTGGATTAGCTCATTGGGCCTGGGCCTCTTCTTTTCATTCATTGTCCAAGTCATTTGGGCCTGAGACTGTTACTTGGTTGCGTGAGGTGGCCTGCCCCTAGCAGCGGCCTGCTTGGAATATTTATTTCTTCTCTTATTTAGGAATAAAAAATGCAATATCATTCTCATGCTAATATTCTCCGTCCCCATGTAGTATTTATTCTAAAAGTGCAATAATTTCACCAAAAAAATCCAATTAAACGATGAAATAATTATTTTAAACAACTACAAATAATTATTGGCCTAAGAGTAAATGAATTGCAATCATATGCGTACCTCTGATAGAACCGCCGTCTTCTTGCTATGTAGGACCACTGATTTGCAGTTATGGAAATAGTCTCAGTAGCTTCTGATATAAACGTATACATAGAAAGATGCAAAAAGAATAAACTAAAGGCCACCCTTTCTCAACTCCGCTCATTCTCCAGTTTACCCGGTCGGTCAAAAACTGCAAAACCGCTGCCAGCTTTGTCATATGGATAAGTTGAACGATAAAAGTTACCTTATAAATGCTGCACGGGGCTGGACTGCCCACAAGTCTCCTAAGTTGAATACGTCGGAAGATCATGCAAGTCACTCGATGGGTAGTTTCATCGGTTGAGTTCCGAGCAATGATAGGAGTGAAAATATGGTGAGCCAAGTCATTTCCATGACAAGAATGGGGGCCCAACAATCAGCAACTGCGCACACTCACATGAGTGGTTCAGTCACCTCTCTCTCACTACCATGATCATCTTCAACTTCGTTCCCATCAATGCCCGCAGTGTTGTTGCCAACACTTCGTTCGGAACTTGCAGTGCTGCTTGTGGCAAGGGGAGAGTCAGAGACACAAACTGTCCTGCTCCGTGTCGGCCCTGACCTCACGCAGTGCATAGAAGATGCTGGGATGTTTGTCATTAATGGCCGTAAATTAACCGGAATGCTACGCTTTATATCCTGTGAAGAAATACATAAATCAACCCAATGATGAATGACCAAATAGTACAATGCATGGAATAAAATGACGGCTGATAATATCTGTATCGGGTCTCTTGATATATATATTTTTCAATATTGCTACAAAATCATGATATGTTATTTTATTGACGATATGCTAGCCGATAATATTCTCTGAATTAATTTTGTTCTGCTTTACAAAAAACAATTGATATCCAATATGTCAAGTATCAACACATATTGCCCAATACGGTTGATTAATACTGATACTAATATTTTCATCCTTATTACCATGGGTTGATAATAGAAAAACTGGATCGATGAGGACAGGGAAGAAGGGAAGCAACATACGGATGAAAAGCAAAAGACAGGCTCTTTTAAATGCATCCATCTTTTTAGATTCAAAGACTTACCATATGCCTTACAGCCATATCCAGAGATTTCTTAGAGAGAGTGCATCCAAATCCTGAGCCGTCTGGCAAGGAAGATGATTTTCCAGACAAGCTATGAGAGAGTTTGTCATTCTGTCTTGGCGGGGCTAGTTTCCGCATATTAATAACCCTTTCAACCATCTTAGTTCCGATCACAGCAGGGCTAACATCATCAGTGACTTTAGAATGCCCTCGACTTGCTGCAGGAGCAGAGCTCCAGCTACTATGAATACCACCATTGGAGAAACAACCTCTAGAAGGACAACATGACTGGCATCTCTGCCTCGCATTAGCAGCAGGCTCAATGGAAGCAGAATGAGTGGTGAGTGGCCCAGGCCTAACCCTGGTAGCAGAAAGAGGCCGTTCAGTGAGCGATGTCCTCAAATTCAGTGGAGGGTCAAGTGAGAAATTGGGTATCTCAGAAGGCTTCCAAGGTCTTAGTCTAATTGTTGGAGAAGTACCATGGAATGGCACTGGAATTCTTGATGATTCGGATCCTGATTTATTGGCGGAAAAAGATGGCTTTGTAGCCCGTGCAGATAAACTGGGTGCACTTGACAGTGTCGATGGTTGACGAGAGGGAGTCAATGCCCTTGATGTGGAACGTGATGCAGGAACTGAAGGTCTGGCTGCTGGGGAGGTTCTTGCAGTAGATCTAGATGGAGTTTTAGACCTGGAAGGAACAGTGGATTTGGTTGAAGCCATGGAAGTTATTGACCAAGTTGGAAACGAGGAAGGTGTCGACTTAGTTGCAGATTTCTGAACTGCAGGTTTGGCAGAAGGCAGTGTTGGCCAAGTCATCGGTGTTAAAGATCTCGAGTGTTTATAAGGAAGCCCAGTTGGTGCTGCAGGTCCGGACGCTAGGCCACCAGATGACAATGGTCTGCATATTCCTGCATCAGAAGAGGACAATGGAGATGATGAATTCTGCTGCCTCATTACTGAACTGCTTCTTGTTGCTGTCTCTGGCCGGGAGTTTGCCAGCTACATCCACAATATGAAAAATAATGGTGCAACATAAATCATCAACTCAAGAATAACATTAACATTCATTCTCCCTCTCCACCCCATAAAAGAAAGAGAGAGCATATACACATTAACTTTCTGGACTGGTAAAAACTAAGCAGGAAATAAATTATACTACGGAAACAGCCCTTACTAAGGGCACCCATTTCAAACATGGAAGCTACAAATGTTTTGGGAGCTTTGTAAAACCGATCAAAGCAAGCTAGTGATCGCAAAATCCTTGCATTGATCAAGCTTAGTCAAGTAACAGTGGTGCATGTCAAGTAAATTAATGACCCTAAAATGCAGTCAGTCCAGTTGGATGGCAGCACATTAAAATTCACTCTTAAATCCGGTTAACTGGATAAGTACCAGAACCAGCAAAATGTTAGTTGTCATCTACAAATCACAGAAAATGCCAATAAGGTTGCTCCATTTTCACACAGACATCATGGATTTAAATACTAGAAACAACTTTTTTGCAAGCATTGGTTCATTTGACCATCTGTAGACTCTCCAATGCTGGAGCCTCAAGTACTACACCACCTTTTTTAAAATCCAAGCTCCAGAATCTCTTTTAAGAGTTATGAATGAAACAATCAATTCTCTGTAGTTTGAGGTAAAAAATGCCATACCACCTTACTTCTCACATACAATGATAGTTCTGAAGTAAAAATGAAATGAGCCTCACATGCCCACAAATCTATAGTTCTGACAAAAATGAACTTAGCCTTTACATAACCACCTATGCTCAAGGGTTAAGACAACACACAAGTCAGCATAAAAAATATGTGATCAAGAGCATGAAAATTGAAGGGAGCTTCTTAAAGAGTATGAAAATTGAACCCATCCCTACCTTTTGCATAGGGAGAGTATATTTACAGAATTGAGAACAAATTTTATTAAGGACTTGAGATGGAATCCCGAATTAGTTATATGCTTCTTAGGTTTTCAAGAGCAGAACTCTACATCAAACATATCGACCCAGCGTTCTTACCCTTGACTTCAGCACAGTCGGTCGAGCTTTAGGTGCTTCAGTCTCCTTCAGATAAGCTTTCCACGAGTCCATCTCCAGAGAAGGAAACAGAGGAGTACCAGGAGGAGTTAGAAGCCTGAAAACATAAGGCCAATAATACTAATGAGAACCGTATCAAAAACACATGGTGCACTTGCATATCATTAATTGGGTAACTCTGGAAAATCACATCCAGTCACTTGAAAGTTTGAAACTTCCAGTCAAAGCTCAAAAATAGACAAGATAGACAACCCCCTCCCAAAAACAAAGCAATGAACTCATGTGTTCCTTGATCAGAACACTCAGTTTTCCTGCTATTTTCCATTGCATACATGTGTTGAATGCTGCTACAATATGGTCAAAGGTACTTGAAACAACTATATACTATTACCAATGCACTGAATACTCCAGGTTGCCTGAGCATTGCTACGCCTCAAACTTTAAGAGCCTGATTCAAGAAGGCATTACAAGAATTCTTGTTATTTTGCATAATCCAAACCATTAAGGATATTGAAATATGTTTGTCTCCATATTTGTCAGAGAATAGCAATGATCTCCACTGGTCTTTAACGGAAGTACCAAAACAGGGAGCACAAAAACTCCAAAGACCCGTGTGTGTACTGTAGCACCCACAACCCACATGCCAGTACTCCATTCACCAATGACAAAAATTGGACCCTCCGCAAATGTTCCAGAGTATAAAAATTTGTCAAATAGTTTATGGATGCAGAGTCATTGAAAAGTGTACTTACAAACAGCTGGAATATTGTTGATGAATCTATCACCAAGAAAACCATAATCTTAACCTTCTAGTGAACTGCAAGGTTGCAGCACAAAAAGAGAACAGGGTGAATGAGAGATGATTGCACATATGCTGATTGACAACCTGTATGCTAGGGATTCCTTCATCATCATCCTTTGTTCAAGAAGAAGACCTGGGCAAGTACTGCCACAGGAGATTTAACCCTAGGTTTTTTTGTTCAGAAACTCCTGTAAGGTTCTAAGTGATATCCAATGCCACATCTGAAATATGATGTACTGTAGATCAATTTATAAGGCCTCAAGGCTTGGGAACAATTGCTTCATTTTTTGTAGGGTAAGGGCTAGAAAGGATTGGTTGCCAGCTGATTCATGATTAGGCCACAACATTCTGAATTGTACTAATAGGGCACCACATTCTGAATTGTACTATTATTTTCCATGAAGGGTGCATCTCCATGCAACTCTGTTGGGGTTAGCTCAATGCAACAGCATGGCTTGGACCATATTTTTGCATCCCAATGGAGACAGACGGTATTAATCATGAGTTCGGTTTGTTTAGGTAGGTGATGCCTCTATAAAAAAATCTATCATGAAAGAAACAAGACCAAGTATAAGTAGTTAATAATGTGATAGGATTAAGCATCAAAGAATTGAGGGGGTTCTCCTTATAAGTTGAGTAAATTGTCTAGGATTAGGAAGGTTAATGGTGGTCTTTGTCCTTGTTAATGGTGGCCTTTGTCCTTTTAGTAGCTCAAAAAAGTTTCACGGGTCAGGCATTGAGTTATGACATGATCAGGCCATGAGTACTTGAGATCCTTTGGGTAAACCACCACCGAGTGGGGTTGGAAAGAGTCTCAGGAGTAGTAAGGGTGTTAGCATGTCAAGCCGCGGATAATAGGTAACCTTATATTACTCATCCAGCCAATGGAGATGTAAATATGTTGTTCTTTGGTTCATAATAGTAGAACAAGATCCAAGAAATTCTTTTGATATTTTGATGAGTAGTGATGAAAACTCTTTTGCATTGGGATTAGGAGGAATCATGTTATTGAAGTTCTTAGAATTCGATGTAATCCATTTCATAGATGATCCGTTAGGATCTTATTATCCACAAGTTCACATTGTGACTTGAGTTGAGCAGTTCTTCATTGGAAACTATTTGTAATGATTATATATTTATTACACATTGTCATTTCATGTTGTTATAGCATGTCCCGGAGTTCAAGAGATTATTGTTATTATTGTTCCATTGTTTGGATTCGATTTACTTACTAGACATTTAGCTCATTCATTGTGTTTTCCTTCATTCAAAACTAGTGCAGTTACTTGGTAGATTTTGCTTAGGAGGAGTCCTGGCCATGTAGAGCTGGAGGTTGAGGAGTTCCATTGAGTTGTTTTGCTTAGTTTTAAGTTTAAGCGTTTTATCATGTAATGTCAGAGGAAGTTTTATTTTTAGTTGTATTTTTGGGCTGAGTTCCGAATTATGGGTTGTAAAAGGGCATTTTTATGGTTTAATCACACTATGTTTTGAGGTGATTTGCTATGTCTTTAGATGATGATCAATATGACATTGAGTACGAGATATTTTATTTGGGAGTCAATATCGTAATCTATATAGTCTATAGTTACTTTATTGAAAATCAGGCCGGGTCATGATAGTTGTGGTATCAAAGAAGAAGGTTCTCTCGGAACACTTGAGAACTTAGGAATTTATGATATTTTGAGGATATTAGGCGATTTACTAAGTATTATGGGACTTATAATATTTTTAGATAATTCTAGGTCAAGGTCAAGTAAGGTTACATGCTAAGTGTTTTCCATTAGAACGAATTGTGATTTCTGAAGTCTTTGCTTTGTAAGTGTTAGAATGTCGAAGCAATAATACGTGAATGCTGATGGTTCAATTGGAGCATTTGACAGGTCAGATGCTATAGACTTAGCTGGAGTTTACAAGGCACTCCACCAGATGGCTAATCTGGTCAACACAATCATCGGAGCTCAAGTGGGAGGAAACCATAGTGGGGGAAGCAGCTTATTTTGGGACTTCATGGTTCAATACATTTAGAAATTCACAGGTGAACCAGATCCATTGAAGGCATAACCTTGGCTAGATAGGTTGAACAAAGCTTTTAATGTTATGGAGTGCAAGGCGTAGGTCAAGATCCACTTAGGTACTTCTTGACTTGCCGGTGAAGTTGAACACTGGTGGAAAATGTAGAAGCAAGAACTTGGAGCAACTGCACATATTCTTACATGGGGCGAGTTCTTATATTGATTCAACAAGAAATATTTTCCATCATCGGTTCGAATTGGAAACGTGTCAGAGTTCCTAATGTTGGTACGAGGAAATCTTACTATGGCCCAACATGGGGCCAAGTTTACGGAGCTCTCACAGATTGCTCCCTATCGGGTGGCCAAAGAAGCAAGACATGTGTTACTGATCGAGCAGAAGCTCGGGAGAAAGCTGCTGACTATGGTTGGCATTGCTAGTGGCAAGTCGCCATATTTCGTGACTAGAACGAAGCAGAAGTTCGGCCATAGGAGACATGAAGAGCTGCCACAAATGTGCCAAGGTAGGGAATACTGCAAGAGATTCCTTATGTATATCTATTAGAAAGAATATCACTCAAACGTAAAGGTATATACAACAGGTATCTATTTAACCAACATTGATATATAGAGTGGAGTTTCCTTATGAATGAATCAACTTCATTAGACTACAATATCTTCTAAATACCTCCCAAGAAAAATCCTAAATAGAATCCCAAAATGACACTAGCAGTGTACCACCATGTTCAGAAGATATCAATGTAGTGACAAAGATGGCAAGATGGATGTCTGATTATACAAGGAGCGATAAAATTCACAATCATATCACATAGAAGGAAGTCATGAAGGTGCCAATAGAAACAAAATGTGAGACATTCATTTGAAGTAGGTTGGTCATGGGAAATCATGGTTATCCAGCACACCTGTGTGGAGATATGAGGAGATAGTAGTGACCTTTGAAGAAGAGGGAGAGGGAGACCAAATAGAAGTTTGATCAAAACCATCAAATAAGATTTTTCATATCTAGAACTAGTTGAAGAAATGACTTTTTCAATATAGCTGAATAGAGTTGAAGAATCTATATAGCCATCCCCCACTTAGGAGGAAAAGGCTTAATTTGGTTTAATCATGTAACAGAAAATTGTGAGGTGCTACTATTAAAAAAAATCCAAACAACTACATCATGGATCACATGCCTAGCAATTACATCAGAACATCAATGAGTTCATTACAATGCGATGACAATTTGGGTATAGAATGTGTAATCGATTCCACTCAGATTTGCTCTACATTTGCAGCCATAATCTGTTTCTAGACAGAATGTGATGTCTTAATAACAGTGGTAGCATATATAGCAGTTGTAGCGTTTCATACAGCAATACATTAGCAGGTAAAACCAATATTGAATACCAAAGCAACAGTTAAACTTGTGGTAAGTATGATACTGACTACTTTTGGTGTCTTTAAGCCATAAGTGATAACAATATATGTTCAGCTGAACCAACCAGCAATGGCTGAAAGGCAAAAACAAAGAGAGACAATGCCATTACCAATTGTAATCATTCTTGCCATTTTCAGAATTCAGAAAATCATCCGCACCAGTTTTGTGTGCAGGCATAGCTGATGTTGTATTATTTAGAGGTGAGCTTCCGGTTAGTAATCCTGCAATTCATAAATTTCAATGACATAATGCAATCTTAATACCACTAGGAAATTATAATCAACTCAACCCGAAGATATATCATCAGAAAATGAGCAACATATGTACTGGCTACTGAGCTTCAAGCAGCAAACCTCAACGACTTCTTTCCAATATGTTGGAGCGATCAAGCTCGTAGCCGTTGAAATGCAAAGCTGCAGCTTGAACAAATCGCCGCTGCTACAGAGAGAGAGCCAAATCGCGAGCGACCGACCGAGCGAGAGAGAGAAAGAGAGGGAGAGGGCGGGGATGATTTTCGAAAATTGGAGGGGCGTGAGAAGAGCAAGAGTGGCAGAGAATGTTATTATTGAAAATTCCAAATGGAGGGAGGGTGATACGATGGCTTGAGTTCGGAGGAAGCAAGGCATACAAATTTGTTTTTTGTTTATTTATTTATTTATTTGGATTATCAAATATCTCAATTCAATATATATATATAGAAAAAATAAACCAATTTAGCATTTGTTTAACTCGCATGTATAAAGATAAAATCATAAGGAATAACATATGTTAGCAAATAATGTGGCTTAAACAACTACGAAAGCGGTATAATGAATCGAGTTTATACCTTTCGCCATTTGCTTGCTCTGTTTTCGGGTTATAAAATTCGGTTCGGTTTTGAGTTTCTGGACACTCCTTCCTCCTCTAGATGTGTATTGCTTGAGTTGGGTGTAAGGGATAAAGCTTAATTTATAGGTAAAATCATCAAATGCCACAATCGTGCGTTACGTTCACAAGTCTGCCGAGAATTGATAATTGTGTTAATAAGAGAGTTATTATCACTAAATGGACCACTAATACTTCAGTAATCAGTTGAATTAAACGGTAGAATGAGATAAATGGTCGAGAAATACGAAGAGAAGAGAAGCAGCAATAGGCTCGGATTTGGCTTGAATAAGCCGGCTCTCGGCTCAGCTCTCCGACTTGGCTCGGCTTAGTGGGTTGAATGGGCTGAAGCCTATAACATAAAGTTGATATTTTAGTCACATAACTCTATTATTAAATTTTATTATAAAATATATTTGTTAGGAAATCATATTCTCTAAATTTTTAAATTATTTTCTCATTCATACTGAATAATAAAATCAATAATACTGAAATTATTTAAAAATGATTAATTTATTATGTAAAAAACGAAGAGAGAAATTCTTGAGATTACATGCTTGTTTCTTACTAACCTACACAATACACAAGTTCTTAAATCATTTCTCCAACATTTGCCATCGAGGGGCGTAATTGTGCTTATATTATAAATTTAAGTGTTAGGATTTAATAAGAACTTTGATAATTTTATATTTGATAATTTAGGGTTGTGATGATCAAGATGTTGTTATTGTTATAGGTATTATTAGGTTTGGGACGGTCGTGTTATTGTATAAATAATTTTCTTCATTGTCTTCCATTGTGGTAAATAAAATTGATTAGTGTATTATTAAGCTTCAAGGATATTGTGGGTTAGGTAGAAAAATAGTCTTTAAACTTCTTAAACACCGCTCTCCTGTTGTCTCTCTAATTCTTTTATTTACCCTCTATTCTTATTTTGTAGACATGCTCATTTTTTATTATTTATATGCCAATCGACACCATACCAATAATAAAATTGGTTGTATTAATTTGATTCTTAAAGTTGGTAACTTAACTTGCTTTATTATTATTATTGTTGTTGTTGTTGTTATTATTATTATTATAGCATAAACAAGTTTTAAATATAGCAAATTAAGAAGTCAAATTCGGATTGTGACACTGTAAAAAATCGTTAATAGTTAGGTATTATTCATACTAAAGATCACAAGTTTAGAATTAGCTATCTATACAATGAATCCTGACTTATTTAGGGTTTCTAAAATCTTTTTACTGATTTAAAAAAGTTAATTAAAATTAACGATTTAACTCTAAGCACAAGTGGCACATCAAAATTATATAGTATTGTAGTCCAACTAATATGTTTAAAGGTTGTGGTTGAGAGATTTTTATAAAATTCAAGCGCAAGACAATATGATAATGTAAAATCTTTGAAATAGTTGGTGACGCTCCAAAATTAACATCTCGATTCTAAGTATGAGTAGCACATCAAAATTACACAATATTACAGATGAATTAATATGTTTAATCGTTATGTGTAAGAGATTTTATAAGGTTCCAATGTAGGCCATTATGAAAATGTAAAATTTTTGAAATGGTAGGTGACTCTTCAAAAGTTAGTACTCTTCATAAATTTTGAGAATCTAAGTTAAATATACAATTAGTTAAATAATTATCAGTAAATAAAAAGGCTCTATAAATACATTATCTAAAAAATAAATAATGAAAAATGGTTAACAATCCATAGCCAAAATAGTTATAAAAACATGTATAGTAAAAATATTGCTTATTAGTGGTAATGGCTAAGTATTGGTAAGTCAAAATAATTATAAAAATTCACACAATAGGAAATAACTTTTTCATTTTTTGGGCTAGGGCCAAACTTGGTGCAAAGTTATTTGCCAAATTTTCAATGCTTGTGCCAATTTGAGAGAATATAGAGACATTTAAAATTTGATTCAACATATTATATTTTTTCACAAAATTTATCAATAAAAAGTCTCAACGAACCTTCTAAAATTATAGCGAATAAATTTTAGAGATTAAATGCTTCTTTTAGTAACATACTAAAATTATAGCGAATAAATTAGACCTAAATATCAATTGTATTGGTTTGAACTCAACTTTTTAATAATTCTATCTAATCTATTCTTAATTTTGTATAAGTAATGTCTAACATGCTCAAATTCTATTAGTTTATAAGACATCTGATAAATTTATAAAATTTTTAATAAAGTATAATAAAAATTAAATCTCATGCATATTGTTCATATTAATTGAACCATTGATATCCAAATAGACCAATACAATGGATATTTAGGTCTAATTATAATTCCTAATGGTTTCTAATTATTTTTTTTCAACCAAATAATTCTTACATATGGACAAATCTATTTAGAAAGTAAGTCAAATTAGCACTTTGTAGCCAAGTTGTTCATATGATCAAAACACAGTAATTTACCTCTCATGAAGCACAAAATATAGTGTATCAATTATTATATCAATTTTAATTTTTAGTATTGAATATTTTAATTCAAACATATTTAAAACTTTAAACCTTCCTAGCATTTCTTAGAGAAATCCGAATACCCTGTAATATATCGTTAGAAAGTTTAATGTTAGGTTCAAAACTATTTTGAGCTAATTTGAGCCCATCAACTTAACTTAAGAATGTAACAGGAGATCCAAAACTAATTAACACGTGCCAATGAGTGTAGGCTTAATAGTAGTCGAGCAGAATACAGACGAATGAAAAGATTAAATAAGGTAAGGATAATAATCCAAAAAGTCTATTCTAAATACTTTGAAACTCTCATTTTAGTATATAATGTATAAAATCTGAATTAAAAGATCTAATAGCTTACTCTGAAATCTCTCAAGCTAAAATTCAAAAACAATGTATACATCACTTATATTGAGTACTGTTTATCATATATAAGAATTTCATGATAGAAAAACTTATGTGGGGGAAAATATGCCTTTTCAAGGTTGATCAAATTACCGATAACTCTCTTTAAATTCAAAATATAATCCTAGATGAAAACTATACGCTTTTTAAGGTCTAAGTATATTTTGTTTAAATAAATAAATGATAAAGCCGTAGTCCCTAACCCATTTTTTCCTGTCTTATTCTCCACTAACTCTCAAGTCACTTTCCCTTCTTTCTATATCATATGCATCCTTTTCATTCTACCACCAGCAGTGTCTCCTTTTTCTCATTCTCTCCCCCCTAATTTCTCTTTCTTGACAAAATGAGCCAATTCTCTCTCAAATTACCAGGACTAGAGGGATTGAATGGTTTAGAGAGAAGTGGAGACAATTGGTTTGGCCAAAAGCTAATTAATGGATCCACTATTGTGGGCCGATCTGAAACCCGAAGTGTGTCAAAGAAGCTTCACAAATGTGGAAAATATTTCATTTTGGCGGGAACGATTACCCTTGATGCGAAAATCAAACTCCCATTGGCGAAAGAATTTTCACCTCTTCCCTCAATAGTAGGAAATAACTCTTTCATTTTTTTGGATCGAGCTGAATTTGGTGCAAAGTCATTTGCCAAATTTTCAATACTTGAGCCAACTTTGAGCTATTTTGAGAGAGTATGGAGACATTTAAAATTCGATTCAAAATATTATATTTTTTCACAAAATTTATCTACAAAAAAATCCTAACAAACCTTTGAAAATTATAGTGAGAAAATTTTAGAGATTGAATGCTTCTTTTTTCTAACATATTGAAATCATTTACCTCTGATATCTTAGTATTGATGTTCAGACATTTCATTGATTAACTTCATACTGCAAACTTTTTGGGGTTGTGATATAGCATTGTTATGCCCAATTGAT
>JAOVVI020004512.1:0-17545 GCA_028571085.2 Nepenthes alata | reverse complement strand
TAGGAGGACAAATGAGGTTAAATTTTAGGAGGATCATTATAAAACCCAAACTTTACTATGGAGGGGAGAAAAGAGATGAGATGTAGATTGCCAAAGCGTCTTGCCTTGGCAACTCATAGTTTGATTGGCCAAAATATATATTACTACCCAACAAGTGCATTATCAAATCATATCTTACAAAGGATTTGATTTGAAAACAAGTATGCTCATTAAATGGGTCTATTTTTCTACAAATTCCTCTTCTCAATGATACATCTAGACATGTCAAATCATTATAAAAAAACTGTTGTGTTCAAAATATATTAAAAAAAAGGAAAAAAGACAGGTAGCAATATAAGGAACAAAAATGTACATTCAACTCCTTAACACTCGGTGCTCACATCAAATTTCGTTAGTTGATAGTCTCAAGCAGCCACAAAAGCCTGTTGTCTGCTGCTGCACCTGAAATTCCTCAGTGGAATGCCCATGTGAATTAGGGAGAATCTGCATCTTCCTTTAATTTTCTTCTTGTTCGCCAATTTCTGCAAGGCATATTGGATCTTTTGTATCTGTAGTTGCAACCTTTCGAACGTTTCAAACCCTCTTCTCACCTCATTTAAAACCATCCTTTTTTGCACTTACCCAATCTTGTCCAGCTCAGGTGATGCAATGGCATCTAAAGTCGAGGGATGACCGTCAATGTTCTCTGTCAGTTCAGTATTCATACCAAATAGCTGCATCACGGAGTTCTCAACATCCTGCAACTGTTCTCGCAGCATCTCATAATCCACATCCTTGCCAATTTTCCTCCTCTTGAAAATGTCCAGTTTTGCTTTCATTTGTTGCACTGAAGATTATAGGCCCATCAAATTCTGTGCATTTGGAGCAAATCTATCTAATATCTTTTCCATTTTTCGCTCTTCATTTGGATTGTTACCTCTCTTTGAAACTTCTACCTTATCCACTCCCAACCCTTGCTCCCTCTGTGATTCTGAAAAGGCATGCATGCTATTTTGCTCCCCAGTATCAAGCTCATGGTGTAGAATATCAACCACCGTGGCTGTGCTTGAGTCTTTATGTCCATTAGATCTTGGTGGTGTCCCAACTCAGCTATTTCCCAGCATTGTTGAATTTGATCATTAGGCTGGCCTTTTTGTCTCCTGCTATTTCCATTAGAGGAATGAAAAACCAGGTCATTTAGATTTTGATTTTCTTGTCCCAACACCCTTCTCTCTACTTCTACATCCTTCTTGCATATTTTCAAGTCCTCCATCATTTGGAACCCATTTCTGACCTCCACAGCAATTGCTTTCTGCTCCTCTTGAGATTAGGCATGCAAATTTGGCAATAAATGGAGCTTACCTTCAACTTGAACAAATGAGCATCTTTGATCTTGTAAATAATCTTGAAGTTTTTCCGGATCGGCTTGCTTCTTAAGGAGTTGATTGTCTTTTATTTCTAGTTTTCGTGCCAGATTATCGGTCTCTGAAAGTAAAGATTGATTTACTATTTCCAATGTAACACGTTCTTCAGAACTAACAAGTTTTGCATACCCCCAGTGAATCACATTGCTAAACCACACAGCATGCTCTTGTGCTTCTCTTAATTCATTCTGCTGACTGAGTATGATTTCCATGCAGTGGTTGTATGGTGATGCCACATTTTCTCTCTCTTGTTTAGTTGGAGAGTTTCTTTCTTTAAGACCTCAGCTGCATTTTTTGATCTGCCAATTTGCTCATTTAGCATATTAGCATGCATTTTAAGTTCCGTGGTATACTTTTGGGCAGGAACAATATCTTTCATCAAATTAGATAACCTCTCTGAAATTTGTTGGGATTTGATGAAGATAGCATCTTTTTTGCCTTCTGTTTTAGTAAGGATTTGTATTAATGTTTGCAGCTCAAATTCAGCCTTACGGGCACTCTCAGACTCAATAAGAATCCTAGTTTGAAATTTTGATTCTCATTTAGTAACTGAGCTAAGCCTTCTTGATCTTCCTCTTGATGTTTCAATCCCTGTCTACTTGCTGCAGTGCCAGATTCTTCGGGATCAAATGTATAAATTGGAAGCCCGTTGAGAGGAGTACGTGGCTCAGAAGTTGAGGGCGCGTCATTAGCAAAGAGAAAAGATACTTGGCCGGGAGATGCTTCTCTCGTGATTTGGTGTGCTTGAAGCAGCTGCCCCCTTTGCATCGTCATTTCTCTGCGAATGAATTGTAAGTCCGGTAGAATTCTTTAACCAGTTTCTAGAGCTCTAGCTGTTTCCTATAGCACATGTCATACCTCCTTGCTATTGAATTTGCATCTTCTTCAATTATCTTGATTGTGGCATCCATCTCTGGTTGAAAAGATGATGCAAAATTTATGTCAGGCCATTACAAATTTCGTTATGTTAACAGTTAGTGCTGATACATTTTAAAATCAACAAATCTCATGAAAGGAGTTATTTTAAAAGCAACCATGTTGGTTTGATATTATGAGAAAAATGAATGAAAACCATTAGAGAATACAGGGAAAAAAAACGAATAAAATAGTTCTCTTTAAAATTTCTGTACCTCCTTTTCATGGATTCGAAAATGTTGCAGAAGCATTGTCACACTCTTTACTATCAAATAATTATAAATACTAAATTGAATATTCTAAGTGATGATGAAAAATTGAAACTAGAGAAAAATTGAGTTCTAGAAAAACCTTTCATCGTTGTGTTACTATTAGCCTGCTTGGAAATCAAAATTCATAAACTACAAACGAACTCTGAGCGTGTTGCCTTCTTAAGGATCCCAACCTCAACGCCTCTGAAATAGTTGTCAAATTATATTGTGTTTCCTTCTCTCTCTCTCTCTTTCTGAAAAGTTCATAGCATGAAAATGGGTATACATGGGCTATATTTATAGACTTTTTAGAACTACATTTGCCTATTATAAGGTAAACTATTTATGGATCTTGATTCTTGGCCATTCTACGGCTCCCCTGGTATATAATTTGTTTTGACTCTTTCAAATTGCAATGGTATCCATCAATTTATTGCAAATAACCTCCGGAAAGCTAATAACTCTATTTGGCTATTATAAGACACAAGCTATTTATGAATTTAAATTCTTGGTCACAGATTAAAATGGGAAATCTGGTATTATTGCTTCCCCCACATATAATTTGTTTGGACTTTTTCAAAGTGCAGTAGTATACTTTAATTTATTGTAACTGAACTACAAAATATCCTTGTATAAATCCTAATTTTGAAGTTAAAATTTTACCAGGTCATGTGATAAATTAATTAAAGCTTTACATGTATTATAGAATATGATATGAAAGATCAAATAAATGCTTTTTTTTTTTTTAAATATTGGCTTTAAGATAGGAAACAATGATACTACTTGACAAGTATAATGCTGATGATCCATTGATCGTTTGGATTTATATTAATGACATTATTTTATAGTAATATAATGTTGAGATGCATATGAATTTGCAAACTGCCTGGAAATTAAATTTTAAATGAGTATGATGGGCTAATCTTAAATCTATCCAAATATTTCAAAGAATTTTAAAAATTTTAATTCAGCGGTTAGTAAAATTCCCCAGTTAAATAGTTCTATGTTAATAAAATTTTGCAAGACTGTTATGAACTTGAGATCTAAACAGGCTATATGTTTAAATTTAATATAAATTTTTACCATATTTTAAAAATATGTGAAATATCTTTTTAACAAAATAAAAAAAAGAAGATATCACCTGGTTTTCATACACATACATTGTTGGAATAATAATTTTTAAGTATTGGATGTTATTCAAAAATAGGTGTTAAAAATTTATGCTAACGGTGCTGTAATATTTTATCTAGCACCATCCTGTCTTTCTTATTCTCTTAGTTCTGTATGCTCTCCTATAATCTCTTGTTATCGACTTTACCTATATTTTCTTTTTGATCCCTCTCAAAAAAAAAAAAAAAGAAAATGTTTTGCTTAATTTTTCACGTACTGGCTTTGGAATATTAATTATTCATTTACCTAGAATTGGTTTCTTTAGTTAAATCACCTATCACTCCACTTGCTATAAAGAAAACTCTGATGGATGCTTTTCTGACTATTAAGAGTGCATTAGTTGATTCATCAAAATCAACCACTAATCCTGATTTATTCAAAGTAGTTCCTATTGTAGCAACTCAAATAAAAAATGCTAGAAAAGAAAATATCTTGGTTAATTTGTAAAATGGCACTTTCGAAAGATCTACCTCAAAATCAAGCAAAAGTCTTCCCACTTCTCTTTGACAATGACTGTATAAAAAAATGAAGCAGTAGATCTCATTATTTATAGAGAATGGATGCTTCTTCAGCTTAAAACCATCTTTAACACTTCAAAATTTCCTTTCTTTAGTCTTTGCAATAACAAAAGACTTCAATTAAGTAGTGCTGTCGGATGGACTGATTGAGGCTCCCGCTTGTTAAAATTCTGCACTTTCGTTATTTCATGAAAAAGGAGACAGATTGTTCCTTTTATCTGCATAAAAATATAAAGATTTGTGACAGCCTCAAGTGCTCTCCTGAAAGGTGACAATGACAAGGACCGATATGGGTAAAAACTAAGAAAACCTTGCTTCACCAATGAAGATACAACATCATTAAGGATTTAAGCTATTTTTATGAAGATTTAGGCTCGGTGTTGAATGGTGACTAGGCTACTATTCAAATGCTAAGGTTGAGATTCGAACGCCAGAGGGAAATATTCAGAATTTTTGTTTAAATCATAGGTTTTTAGATCTTGGAGCTTGATTCTAATTTGATGTGAGTTTAGAGAATGTTTGTATGCTTTGGTGAGAGGTGGCCACATGTGGGATAATTTTGGTACTCGTATTAATTCCTTTGTTCATTCGTGTATTGGTTCGTTAATGGATTCCTTCGTTTTGCATAAGTACGTTGCATTACCATTTCATAGTTAAGTAAAAGAGAGTGTACAAATATTCTAAGGTATTTATGCGAATAAAAATTTATAAGGCCTTAGGATTGTTTACACTTTTTAAATTTCCAATCCATTTACAGTGGTTTAGATTGATTAATTTTGAAATGAGATGCTAACATCTCATGGTCATTATATTGTATGGTATTACAGATATCACGACAAGGGACATCACAAGTGGAATGCGGTATGCTATGACTAGCCTCTTCCAGGATTGTAGGGGTAATTATATATTATGAATGTTAGGGTTTTTGTCATAATTGCCCAACTAATGAGGCGTAAATACATTGGCTTTTGATATATAGTGACATAATAATATTTACAAATATTATTATTATCTTATATTATTGTGATATCATGTTTAGTTAGATTTCGAAAACATTTAAGATAGAACCTTAATATATGGAATATTTTGAGACCCCGATGTATATTTATTGGAATTTATTAGAATTTGGTGGATATTGTTTGGGATATTGAGAAACACATTTAGTTGATATTATCGTTTGTTGAGCCTATCATATTAATCTATTTATTGTTATTATTAATTATTATTGAGTTATTGTTATCTGGGAACTGTTACTATTTTATATATATTGTATTTTGTCTTGTATTTGGACTATTTACGGACAGATAAATTTTTAGATTGTTATTTGTCGGACATTTAACTCATTATTGCTATTTCTTTGTTTTAGAGTACACAGGTTATGGTGTTGAACTGCCTTTAGAGTTGGAGAGAACTGTAAAGCTAGGCTTGCTTGAGAGCCTACCTGGAATTTATTTTTATATCATTGTTAAGATATATTCATATACACTATTTTGTTGTGATAGTTTTTGGGGTTATGATTTTTTCATAATTTCGAGTGTATCTGGATGATTTTTAGACTTTATTGGTTGTTATCATGTTAAATATGATTATATTTATATTTTTGAGATTGATGGGCTTTTTGTGTAATCAGTCATGCAGCAACGTGGGCCAGGCTTGGGTTGCTACAGTTCATTATTTTTGAAGAAATATAACCTGGTGCGTACCTATCACAATTTACAATTTACATATAGAAATGCATCTCACTAGTGTGCATGATTCACAATTTACATAACCTTTCGTGCGGTACATGTAGTTTTTATCACAAATAAATGTAGTGGGGCAAAAATACCATTTCCAAACCACCAATTTAAGGACCCTTAATCAATGAAATGTGGGTTCGCATGCTTTTGTTATTTTTAATCTAGAACACAATTATTTTGCATTAAAAATTGTTGTTTGATCTATTTCAAAATTTGGTTAATTTGTTTTATGTGTATGTTATCAATGTCTATTATTTATTGTACCATCAATTAGTACGTGCGTTTTTTGCTCGGAAAAATACTATGTAAAACGATAGTTTTCTAAATTGTTTGAAAAAGGTTGAGACTTGGGTTTTGATCACATAGGATTCATTCTCTTTAACACATATCCACTAGGCCAATAATTAATACATCTCTACTTGGCCAACAATAAAATAGTGCAATTAGAAGTAACAGTGGATTCATTGATGTTACGCAATTGTTGGTTGGTTGTAGCCAACATTTGGGAAGAAAAAGCCTCCGTGATCCCAAGTGTTCCCCTTTTTAAGTGACCCTAAGTGTTCCCCTTTTTAAGTTGGTGATGTGCTAGATGCGTAGACAAAGAGCTTTTATTATAAATCCTTCTATTTGTATAACTTCTTTACAATTATTATACAACTCTTTTTCATAGGTAAAAAAAAAAATTTCTTTTGAAAAAATCAAAAATATTAAAGAGACTTATTGTCTTTACCTATATAATAAGATAGTCGTAAAGGATTATATATGAGTTTTATGAGTATTATTTCTATTATGTTATTGAGTTCCATTTTGTATCAGAAAAATAATACTTATATAACTTATGTGTAATATTTTTACAATCAATTTTTTTTTATGTCTAGATAGAGAGTATTGATCCCTTTTAATTTTCTCTCTTTTTTTAAAAAAAAATATTTCTACAAGAAATAATTATATATCCAGAGCCATCAGCATTTTAAAATTGTAATAGAAGAAACTAATCACCTATGTTACTTGCAGGAAAAAAAAGAAAAAGAAAAATGAAGAAAATAAAGAAAGAAAAGAAAAGGAAAGGAAAACACACACTTTCCAGCTGAGCTCTATCTACTTATTTTTGGTGATGTCAACTAGAGTGAAAGAAAGAATCAGATATACAAAATTCCTCATTTCATGACAGAGTAAGATTGAGTGTGACAGTTTGGCCAAATATCAACTGCATTTCTCGCATTTGCAGCTCACAACAGGGCTAATCCAAGATATATTAATACCCTCGAATTGTATTACCAAGATTTATATTACAGAGAGAGCAAATTTAAATCTAAGTATGTTCATCAAACATACATATTTTTTTAGTAGTTCCTGATCAGTACATCTAGACATGCCAAAGAATTCTCAAAACTGTCATCTCCAAAATATATATCTATAAAATAAAAAGGATTCAAGTAGATTTACAAGGAACAAAAGGTAGATTCAAGTCCTCAACACTCAATGCTTACATCAAATTTCTTTAGTTGGTATCCAGAAGCCTACTTTCTACCGCCACACACAAAATCCCTTAGTATGTGAATTAGGGAGAATCTTCTTTTTCCTTCATTTTTATCTTGGTCCCCTAGTTTATGCACGGCATATTGGGTCCTCTTTATTTCCATCTGCAACCTTCCAATCATTTCCGACCGTCTTCTTACCTTGTTTAGAACTACCTTTCTTTGCACTATCCCAATGTTGTTCAACTCTAAAGCTCTGACGGCATCTGAAGTAGTAGGAGGATGGTCCTCAGTGGTCTTTCTTGGTTCAGTATACAGACCCAATAGCTGTGTCACGGAATTCTCAACATCTTGCAACCGGTCTCGCAGTTTGTCATGCTCCACATCCTTGACAATTTTCCTCTTCTTGATAGTCTCAAGTTTTGCCCTCAATTCCTGCACGGAATCTTTTAGGCCCATCAGATTTTGTGCATCAGGAGAAAATCTATCTAAGATATTTTCCATTTTTGGTTCTTCATTGGAGCTGCTACCCTCGTTCGAAACCTCCAGCTTGTCCATTCCCAACTCTCTCATTGCTAGTGGTTCTGAAGAGGGATTTGTGCTATTTGGCTCTCCCACGTCAATCTCATGGTACAGAATATCATCCACCTCAGGCACACCAAATGGATTACGAAAGTCATCCATCAAATGGCAAACCTGATCCCGTCTTATCTCGCTTAAACCAGATATTTTGCTTTCCATGCCCCTTTTAAAATCAGAGCCCCTTTTAAAATCAGAGGAAGGCAAAGTGAGGTCATTAAGGGTTCGATTTACTTCCAAATCTTTTTTGCACAATTCCAAGCCCTTCAACATTTGGAACACATTTCTCAGCTCTGAAGTAATAGCTCTCTGCTCTCCTTGGGATTGCGAGTGCAAATTTAGCAGTGTGTGTAGAGTGCCTTCAGCTTGAACAGACCAGTGTCTCTGATCTTGCAAATTATTTAGAAGTTTCTGCAGATTGGCTTGCATCTTAGAGAGCTGCTGGTCTTTTATTCCTAGTTTTTGTTCCAGATTATGTGCCTCTAACTGCAGAGATTCATTTAGTCTTCCCAAAATATTGCGTTGTTCTTCAGAGTGAACAAGTTTTGCATACCCCCATCGAATAACAGTGCTAAGCGACACTGCTTGTTCTTGTGCTTCTCTTAACTCGCTTTGCTGATTGTACATGACCTCCATGCACTGGTTGTATAGTAACGCTACATGTTCTTTCTCTTGATTCAGTTCAAGAATTTTATTCTTCAAGACCTCCACTTCATTTTTTCTTATGCTAGTTTGCTCATTCATCAATTTTGCATACTCCTCAAGTTCCTTAGTATACTTTTGGGCAGGAACAATATCTTGCATCATATTGGATAACCTCTCTGAAATTTGCCGGTATTGGACGATGACAGCATCTCTTTCATTTTCCGTCTTTGTAAGGATTTGTGTTAAGGTTTGCAGCCCAGTTTCAGCTTTACGTGCTCGCTTAGACTCAATAAGGATCCTAGTCTTGAGATTCTTATTCTCATTTAATAACTGAGCTAAGTCTTCTTGATCTTCCCCTTGATGTTTAAGACCCTTCCTGCCTACTGCAGTGCCAGCCGCTTCAGGATCAAATTCATGAATTGGAATTCGTGTGAAAGGCGTATTTGGCTCAGAACTTGAGGGCGCATCATCAGCGAGGAGAAAAGATACTTGGCTGGGAAATGCTTCTCCACTGATTTTGTGTGCCTGGAGCGATTCCCCCGTTGTGCTATCATATCTTTCTGCTAATGAAACGTAAGCTCGGTAGAATTCCTCTATCAGTTTCATGAGCACCGGCCGTTTCCTATAGTACATCTCATCCCTCGCAATTGAATCTGCATTTTCCTCAATAAACTTGATAGTGGCATCCATATCTGGCACAAAGTATGATGTAAAATTCAAGTCAGGCCATGGCAAAAATCATTTAAAAGGAAAAAAAACAGAAACAATTTTCCTGAGAGCATTGGTAGTGTTGACATACTTCCAAAATTGACAAATCACATTAAATGAGTTATTTGAAAAGCAAACATGATGGTTTGAGATGAGGCGAATAGATGAAAAAAAAATTCAGAGGACATAATAGATAAATGAAGAAAAATAGTTTAATGCTTTTCACGGATATGGAAAAAGAATAATCACACAGTATTATCATGTTTTTTATGGTTAATTAATTATAAGATAATAAATTAAATATTCTGTATTAAAAAATAACTGAAATTAGAGAAAGATGTGAGAACTAGAAGAACTTGTCATTCTGATATTAATGCTGGTTAGTTATGCAATTGAAACTCACAAACAAATCAATCGAAATTCACCAACTCAAGCTTGTTGCTATCAAAGGGATTCAAGTCTCACAACCTCAAAATTTCTCAAACTATATTATGTGCTTCTCCCTTTGTTTCTCTTTCTCTTTCTCTTTCAAGAAAGTTTTTACCAGGAAAATAATTGCCCACATGGGTTATATTTATAGCCTTCTTAGAACTCCTCTTGCCTATTATAAGACAGGCTATTCTTGGATCTGAATTGTTGGCCATAGATTAAATGGAAAATCCAGTTTTACTACTCCCCTTAAACATCCTTTACTTGGACTTTTTCAAATTGCAATAATATCCATAGATCTATTATAAATAATCTCCAAAAAAAGAAATTAACTATTTATAATTATTATCCTTTCTGTTATTCCAACATACTAAGTTCCATATGAGCAATACGGTTGGCATAAAATCATTCATTGAATCATGCAGTTTAGTTAGGCTCTAAATTGTTTTTAAAATAGAATTTGAAAATAATATATATCTATTATACATTTATATTTAAACGTTTTTGAAGCAAATTCTCTAGTTTTATTTTGTCAAGCACAACTACCAGCATATAATTTGATAAATTACCTCACTATGGGTTGTTAGATCCCAAATTATGAGTTTATACAAAAACAACTAAATAGATGATTTAATAATTGCCAAATAATTCTCTATTGAATGGTATTTGAGGGTATAATATTGTAACAGGAAGTTTGAGTCAAACATATAACTCCTACATTTTTTTTCCATATTTAATGTCATGATGATGGGGTGAAATTACGTAGAGAAATTACATTTTCTTCCATATTATGCTGACATTTTCATCTGTTCAGATCAGAGAATGAATCCGCATGTATACTGTTTCCCTGCAATTCTTCGGGAAAGGAATTTGGAGCACTGGTCCCCTTCTTCGATCCACTCGACTCTCAGCCACTCCTGTTGGAAAACTTCTTTTAGAATAAAAGCTTGAAATATTCATACTGCTGCTTGTTTCGGCCTTCAAAGAGATAAAGACTGACTGGGTACCTTTGAATGTCCTACTGCCATTTATGCAGCGTCATACTTGTTCTGCATACATATTCAATGACATCACAAGCTTCCTTATTCAAGCTTTTTATGAGCAGCTTTATTATTCATCAATTAGGAGACAATTATAAACATAGGTATCCCACATGTTATGAAATGATAATGCAATGTACTTATGCAAAACGCAGGAATCCATTAACGAACCAATACACGAATGAACAAAGGAATTAATACGAGTACCAAAATTATCCCACATGTGGCCACCTCTCACCAAAGATTACAAACACTCTAAACTCACATCAAATTAGAATCAAGCTCCAAGATCTAAAAACCTACTATTTAAACGAAAATCTCGAATATTTTCCTCGGGCGTTCGAATCTCAACCATGGCATTTGAATAGTAGCCTAGTCACCATTCAACACCGAGCCTAAATCTTCATAAAAATAGCTTAAATCCTCAATGATGTTGTATCTTCATTGGTGAAGCAAGGTTTTCTTAGCTTTTTCCCATATTGGTCCTTGTCATTGTCACCTTTCAGGAGAGCACTTGAGGCTGTCACTAATCTTTATATTTTTATGGAGTTAAAAGGAACAATCTCTCTTCTTTTTCATGAAATAAAGAAAGTGTAGAATTTTAACAAGCAGGAGCCTCAATCAGTCATTCCAACAGCACTACTTAATTGAAGTCTTTTGTTATTCCAAAAACTAAAGAAAGGAAAATTTGAAGTGTGAAAGATGGATTTAAGCTGAAGAAGCATCCATTCTCTATAAATAATGAGATCTACTGCTTCATTTTTTTTATACAGTCATTGTCAAGGATTGATTTTGAGGTAGATCTTTCGGAAGTGACATTTTACAAATTGACCAAGATATTTTCTTTTCTAGAATTTTTTATTTGAGTTGCAGCAATAGGAACTACTTTGAATAAATCAGGATTAGTGGTCAATTTTGATGAATCAACTAATGCACTCTTAATAGTCAGAAAAGCATCCATCAGAGTTTTCTTTTTAGATCTCACATATTTTTAAAATATGATAAAAATTTATATTAAATTTAAACATATAGCCTGTTTAGATCTCAAGTTCATAACAATCTTGTAAAATTTCTTTATCATAGAACTATTCAACTGGTGAATTTTACTCACCGCTGAATTAAAATTTTTAAAATTCTTTAAAATATTTGGATAGATTTAAGATTAGCCCATCATACTCATTTAAAATTTAATTTTCAAGCAGTTTGCAAATTCATATGTATATCAACATTATATTACTACAAAATATTGTCATTAATATAAATCTAAACGATTATCAGAATTATACTTGTCAAGTAGTATCACTGTTTCCTATCTTAAAGTCACTATTAAAAAAAGCATTTATTTAATCTTTCATATCATACTCTATAATTCATGTAAAGCTGTAATTAATTTATCACATGACCTAGTAAAATTTTAACTTCAAAATTAGGATTTGTACATAGATATTTTGGAGTTCAGTTACAATAAATTAAAGTATATTACTGCAATTTGAAAAAGTCCAAATAAATTACACGTGGGGGAAGCAGTAAAACCAGATTTTTTATTTTAATCTGTGGCCAAGAATTTAAATTCATAAATAGCTTGTGTCTTGTAATAGCCAAATGGACTTATTAGCTTTCCGGAGGTTATTTGCAATAAATTAATAGATAGCATTGCAATTTGAAAGAGTCAAAACAAATTATATATGAGGGGAGTCGTAAAATGGCGAAGAATCTTGATCCATAAATTGTTTACCTTATAATAGGCAAATGTAGTTCTAAAAAGTCTATAAATATAGCCCATGTGTACCCATTTTCATGCTATGAACTTTTCAGAAACAGAGAGAGAGAAGGTAACATAATATAATTTGACAACTATTTCAGAGGCGTTGAGATTGGGATCCTTAAGAAGGCAACACTGAGCTCAGAGTTGGTTTGCAGTTTATGAATTTTGATTTCCAAACAGGCTAATTGTAACACAAGGCTGAAAGGTTTTTCTAGAACTCCATTTTTTTCTAGTTTCTATTTTTCATCATCGCTTAGAATATTCAATTTAGTATTTATAATTATTTGATCGTAAAGAGTGACAATGCTACTGCTTCATTTTCGAATCCAAGAAAATGAGGTATATAAATTTTAAAGAGAACTATTTTATTCGTTTTTTTACCCTGTATTCTCTAATGTTTTTCTTTCATTTTTCTCATAATATCAAATCAACATGGTTGCTTTCCAAATAACTCCTTTCATGAGATTTGTTGATTTTAAAATGTATCAGCACTAACTGTGAACTGAAGGAAATTTGTAATGGCCAGACAAAAATTTTGCATCATCTTTTCAACCAGAGATGGATGCCAAAATGAAGCTAATTGAAGAAGATTCAAATTCAATAGCAAGGAGGTATGACATGTGCTATAGGAAACAGCCAGAGCCCTTGAAACTAGTTGGATTCTACCGGACTTACAGTTCATTTGCAGAAAGAAATGGCGATGCAAAGGGGTAGCAGCTTCAAGCACACAGAACCACGAGAGAAGCATCTCCCAGCCGAGTATCTTTTCGCTTTGCTGATGATGCGCCCTCAACTTCTCAGCCACATACTCCTTTCAACGAGCTTCCAATTCATGCATTTGATCCTGAAGAATCTGGCACTATAGTAAGTAGAAAGGGATTGAAACACCAAGAGGAAGATCGAGAAGGCTTAGCTCAGTTATTAAATGAGAATCAAAATCTCAAAACTAGGATTCTTATTGAGTGTGCCAGTAAGGCTGAAATTGAGCTGCAAACATTGACACAAATCTTTACTAAAACAGAAGGCGAAAGAGATACTATCTTCATCAAATCCCAATAAATTTCAGGGAGGTTATCTAATTTTATGAAAGATATTGTTCCTGCCCAAAAGTATACCATGGAACTTAAGATGCATGCTAATATGCTAAATGAGCAAATTCGCAGAGTAAAAGATAGAGTTGAGGTCTTAAAGAAAGAAATTGTCCAACTAAAAAATATTGTGCGCGGAAAAAGTTATCTTGCATGTTTATTAATGGTTTGTAAATATCTGTTTGCTTATTTAAAGTTTTTGTTTGTTTGAAACTTAAGACATAAGCCATAAGACCAAGGAAAATTGTATATGATAAATGATAGCTGAATAGTTGTAGACCTAAAATACAACCGATATGATAAATGATGGCCGAATAATTACAGGCCTACAATGTAGTCATTATGATAAATGATGGTCGAATAATTGTAGGCTTAAAATGCGGTCGATATGATAAATGATGGTCGAGTAGTTGCAGGCTTAAAATATAGCTGATATTAAAATTTTGGTTTAAAAATTGGATCAATTATATTAGAATGATAACTTGAGGATTGCCCCTGGGCCACGGGTGAACTTTCTGTGACAACTTTGGACTATGGCTCCATACGTCGGGTTAAAGGCATTATCGCCCGCCTCTACGAGTAGAATAAGAGGGTCGCCCTTAGATTGTCTGGAGATTACACAATCTTTCATCAAGAATGTCCACTTTTGTTCGGTCCCTAAAGATGATTGAATTTTCGATATGATTTTAAAGGCCCAATATTTAAGAACAAGACTAATAACATCCGGATTTAAAAGAAACCAGTACCCATGAAAATGACTTCGGCCCATGCTTTATGTTCCTATATGCATTTTGCCTCTATTCTGTTTCTTTTAATTTTGTTTTAAAGTAGTAATTATACATGTCTTTGGTCATTGTACCTTGCTGAGCAACGGCTCACTCCTCGCTGATTGTTGCTCTTTTTCTTACCTTCAGACGAGTAAGAGTTCATGCCGGACGAGGAAGAGTAGAGTTGGAGGACTACTTAGGTTTTGAAGGCTGATCTGAATTTATCTAGGCTTGAGAGGCCAATCTGGATTCTCGAAGCAATTGGTGGATCGATTTTTGATATATTTTTGGTCATTTTGGTGACACTTTGGTATAACAATTTCACTGTATAAATTAATAAACATTTGTATACTTCCGTAGGGCATTTTAGTTTAAGTGTTTTGGTTCCTATCGGCATCTCATATAGCCTGGGTTTCACTTCAGAGACGACCGACCTAGGAAATGCCAACCTAGATATATGGCCAGCCTAGATCAGGCTGACTTGCAAGGTTCGGCTGGCTTGGATCCTGTGTGTGTTATTGTAAAATATTACATGATTAATTACACTTGCATATACTTTATTTGTATTTTGATATTGACGGACATGAATAGTAACAAATTGAAAACCCGGTCCGTCACAGATGATATCAGAAAGAAAGAGATGCCTTAGAGTTAATCGATCTTAAAGCGAAAGCTTCGGTTTGGTCAGGGTAGCCTATCGAAAATCCGGTCTGTCACAACTAAACTCCTATAACGACTCATTGTACAATTATTCCTTATGAAATCGATCTGAATTTCATGGATGTATGACATCTCCCAAGCTACCACCTGGTACACAAACACCACCTCGCAGGACATTCAAACATCAGGTCTGCAAAATATTTTTGTCACATATAATCAAGTGTGAACATACATATAATATAAACCCAAGTTTATACTACAATTCAATAGTATACTACTACATATTATACTATTGAAAAATATTTGTTCTATCACCATGAAATCAATGAAGATCCTTTAGATCAACAAAATTAAGCAAAGCACATTCTAGCATTCGAACTCTACTGCGCATCATGACAGTTAAATATCAAACACACATAGCTTTTCCACTTTACATATACATTCGTACATAGAATATAAGTATCGGTTCATACAAATCCTATACTACCACTTAAAAGATCTAAACCAAGCATACCATTAATACATAATCATTCTATTATCATGAAACCAAGCAAGCAATCCATATGTAACAAGAATGAGATAGCATTCGAACCGTATTCAAATGCTATAGCTACAAAGAAAGGGCGTTCAAATGCCAACTTGAACATAACTCAAATGCCGCTTCTTTCTTAAATTATTTTCATATAAAAATTATTCTACCATGGCAATAACATTATTTCATAATGAGACTACAATTCCTCATGATTGGATATAAAACAACAACAACAACAAGAGATGAATTATAAAAAATGATCATATTATTCCTAGAATAGGGTTCCCCAGAATCACATTAAAATATTTTTTTCTAATTTAAATTGATCATTTTATTAACTTGACACACAAAAATCCTAATGTAACCGAATATAGATTCTATAACTAACTCTAGGATATAACATAGATATTAAGTCTTGAGTGGGGCTTAACATAGATACATGTATGGATACACATACAAACAAACAAATATATATATATCTATGAGTAGAAATAAAATTTCTCATGGTTTAATTTTGTTTTATTGATTTTCAAAATAGCAATTACTCAATTGGACCATTGATGTGTATATATAATCCAAAAACTAAAGAATATTATAATTTAGTATAAACATCCTATTTTGTTATTTGAAATGCCTTGGTTGATAAATGATATAATCTTATTGATATTAATTTCTTAGGTGACTAATGATTCATAAGACTACAAAATAGATAATGATGGACGGTTGTGATTGCATGAAATTTATAATACAGGTAGTTTTTTACTATTACTTATAGTTATAATTTAGCATTGATATATTATAGGCTATTTTCATAATTTAGTAAAAATATTAGAATATAAAAACACCGGTTTTTTGTTATATGATTAACTATTTTACTAATAAATTTAAAAAATTAATTCGTTTTTAATTTTAGTTTTCCGTGAACCAATTCAAATAAAAAAATAATTACGATTGGGTTCCCGAAACCCTTATTTAAAGCTATAAGATAGATAAACTTTAATATATTCTTACAACTATCTATATGAAAAAATAAAATAGAAATGTAGACTAGCACGAGCCACCTACAAAGCGTCAACTGGATTCACAGTTTAGGGTAAATGTTGAGGCCTAGATTCGTGTTTACCCGCTGCCGGCGGTGGCCGGGATGGCCAGCCATCTTCCATTCCCAAGATTCCTCTCCGCTTTTTATCCCCTTCACAACCCTGTTGCCCTCCGCATCCTCCCTCCTAAACCTCGTCTCGGCATGCACAAGCACAGGAGTTTCTCCCAAGTTCCTTTCTCCCGCGGCCCATCTTAACAATGGCAGGCATTCTGTTTGTTGGAGGTTGCCGGTGCACCTTTCGGTCCACAGAAAGAAGATCGCCTTGCTGATCTGAACAGATTTGGTATCCAACAAATACCGGTAAACAGCTACGGCTCCTGCTATTTTATTTCCACCCAAAGATTGCAAGATGAGATTTCCGGAATGTGGGCCTTGGAATGAATCATACAACGTAAGTTCATAAAGCAATCCCTCTTTTAGCCGATCATTACAATAACCCACTGGAACTGGACTCCTATTGGACTGATCTACAGTTCTAGCACCATATGGAAGCATCTGTTTGCGTAGAAAGGGTTGGATTTCCTATCATGTGTTGCAGTTGGTGTTAATGCTCCTATGTTGGGTATATTTGATCTGATTTGGGGGAAAGTTTCTATCCCAGGCTCCGAAGTAGCGGTTGAAATTGAACATCTCCACCACAGTTTATAATGAAATTGACGCGATTGAAAGCCATGAATATGTCCCTACTGTTGTGTTTTCCGACACATAACCGGAAACTGCTACATCTGAAAACCACTTGCCTATCAGCCAACAGGA
>JAOVVI020004511.1:0-17548 GCA_028571085.2 Nepenthes alata | reverse complement strand
ACGCCCTCTCCGTAATTTACCTTCTATTTTGTACATTGGTGTGAGTAGAAGGAGATCAGAGCTGAAACAGAATGGTCACCGTTACCGGAGGAAATGAGAGAAATCGATACAAGTAAATCCATTTTTTTTCTCATTGTGGATACCGATTTTAAGGTTGCATGTATTGATTTTGGAAGAAATCAGTCGAATTATGAAAAATGGGTTCGAGGCACAGTGAAGAGAGAGAAAGTCGTCACCGGCTTACATGCACTGCCATTTTTGTCATCGGGTTGCTGTCGCTGTAGTCACTACCATTGCCCTTGTTGGAGCCATCATCAGCGAAAGAGAAATGTGAAGAGATGCAGATGAACAATATGGTAGGAGAGAGAAAGGGCACGCACAAAACAGAGAAAAAAGTGCGCGATTCTGATACATCGAATGAGAGATTGAGACAATGGATTTTATGTGGAAAACCTCCTCTTGAATGAGGAGGAAAAAACCAAGAGGCTCCGGGCCTGTCGAAATACTTTTACTATGTATGGAAGTCTTATAAAGTACACGTTTTAGGAATTTCTTCCTTGTCTCGTGCAAGTGTTTTCTCTCCTTAGATAGTTCTCTCATTGGAAAGCTTTGTCGCATTCGTTCTTCCTTGTTTTAAAGAGGCGAAGGAGATTCAAGTGTCCAGCTAGAATTTTTTCAACGGAGTCCCTGAGACAGGAAGCTTTACCGGGTATTTATAGAAAAAAATTGGCCGTTGAGATGAGGACATGTGGCGGTTGATGAGTGGCCGAGAGGCTGCCACCTGTCCTGCTAGACACGCCAGACGCGTGAAGGTCCATCCACCTGCTCTACCATGTGCGTCAGAAAAGGTGGCGTGTGCAAGGAGGCCTACTGCTGGCGCCGCTGGAAGGTCCTGTGCGTGTCAGGTACGGAGGTCGTAGGCGCCAGTCCTGATTTGACCAAGAGTGCTCTGTGTCCTGCAGGAGCTGCATGTTCCTTGAAAATTAGTGAGGTTGCTTAGCTGGCGCTTTCTGCCATGTATGAGATGGTTCTTGTCCTTGTGTGGTGTGCTTTGTCTCTTTATGGGATCGCGGAATCGTTTGAGGTAGGCATCTCTCGGACATTGATGGCCCTCTGAAAACTTTGGAGAATCTTTGGCTTCTTATGAAGGGTCCTCGAGTTCTTTCTTTACCTTTCAGACTATTTTGTAGCGTGGTGGAACCTTTTTAAGGCTCTTGGGCTTTTCCCCCTGATCATCGCATCTAAGGGTTAGGGTTCTTGGACTTGTGCTGTCGGGCGTCTATAGTTACTGTTAGTTCCTTGTGGTATCCTCGAGTCCCTAACGATGAAGGAGACTTCTCGGGTTTGATGGGTCAGTCTATCGCACGGAGTTAGCTTGGACTTTTGGGCCTCTTGGGCCTTGGATTTTCCTTTGGTCTTTTGTCCTGGGCTCTTATATTGGGACCTAACATAGCGCCCAATGCCAAAGGGTTTGAGATCCTCGACCGTTTGTTAAAACTTCCCTACACGATTTCGGATCTGTGTATTACAATAATAAAAATGTCTTCCTCTGAAAGGTCGGTCTCTTTCCGCAGTAATCAGTCTACGCATGATGTTGTGGCATAGGATGTTTTTTTTCTTTGAGGAGGCAAGAGTTTGACCATCCGCGTTTCGTCCTTAGGCCTTTTGCGGTGCTGGTTCGAGTTCGTATATGTCCTCGGAGTAAAGATGGTGCCATGCTTGGTGGAGAATCGTCCTCGAACTTCCTTTGAGTCCAGGACCTTTCCAGCGTCGCCGTTTGGACTTCTGCAGGGCATTAAATGCTGAGTTGATGTGCTGACAGGCGCTTTGGTAACGTAAGGCCACGATTTCTTCGGGATGAATGGCCGAGCGATGCGTGGCGAGGGTAATGAGTGCGCCCTTTTATATTTTAAAACTATTTAAAAGCCCCTTCGTCCCTAACTTGCCATTTCTGCGCCTGCTTTCCATTTTCTTCACCAAGTGTTGCGGCGTCTGTTCTTCTCTTGCTGGAGTTTCTACTCTCTGTGCTTCTTCTACTTTCGTTGCTCATGTCGCCCGGAGTTAGGGAAATTGCCTCCACCACAACTCTTGCCAAGCTTGGGGAGATTCGGGAAAAATATTGGATTCCTAATTCTATGGGTATGGTGATCCCGGGCTCTTATGACAAGGCGTTGTACCCTTAGGACGGTTTCATTACTGTGTACGAAGTCCACCTTAAGGTTGGGCTTTGATTTCCTATGCCGGAGGAGCTATACGACGTCATGAGGGGGCTTGGAGTCCCCTTTGCCGGGCTTTAACCGAATGCCATCAGGTATTTGGTTTCTCTGTGTGTTTTCTTCCGTAGCCACCACAAGCTGCTAAATGCCCTTACGGTCAAGGTTATGTTTCGCTTCACACATAACTTTGACTGGATCACAATGACTCCTCGTCCGAACTTCTCTTTGATGTGCGGGAGGAACCCAGACTCCACGAAACGGTGGAAGGATAAATTCTTCTTCCTGGACGTCCGGGAGAATTGGGCCATCCCCATTGTCTGGAGGAAGGTGGTTTGTCAGTACCCCTCGGATCCTCCAAGAGAGGAGAGGGAGACCATGAAGGAGTTCACGGATCTAGTGCTAGCCAGCCTTGGGGGCTTTCATTTGAATAAGCGCAACGTCTAGCTCTCACCTAAGAGCTACGAGGAGGCTAAGTGGGGTCCACCGGTCAAGGCCTCCACCGTGAATCCTCCCGAGGAGTCCAAGAAAAGACCTAGGACAAAGGCGGCGACTCTGAGGATTGAGAGTCCTTCTGACCGTGCGGAGACGAGCCGTCCGGCAGAGAGCTCAAAACGCCCGGCAGCCATTGTCGAGTTCCCCTCTTCTGATGATGATGATGACGATTTTGACGTTGAGGTTACTGATGATGACGATTTTGACATCATCGTTTCTAACGATGATGGTCCGATCGCTCCCCTCTTTAAGAGGCTAAGGACTGGAGCTTTGCGAGGGTCCTCGGGGGCCGAACGTCCTGTCCCTCCTTTGCCGGCTGACCCTCTCGGAGGGCTTTTGGCCGCGATCGTGGAGATCATGGAACTCTCGAATGCCCAACCTCCCAATGATGATTCTATTCCTAGAGTCTCTGTTGATATTTCTTGTGACGTCTCGGACATGATTGATCACCCTTCCAAGAACATAGGGGACAGGAACCATGCCGAGGATGCTGAGGGGGGAATGATTGCTGAGATGGTCCGGGAGCTGTCATCTACCGAGGAGGCTATCATCGTTGGCCTGGTGCCTTCTGATCCTTCTGATCCTCCCACCGAAGTCCATATTGCGAGCCCATCAGGGCGAGAGGCGGACATCCTAGGGGAGGCTTATGCCGAGGATGCTGGAGTTGGGGTAGGCTCCTTAGTGCCTTTTTTAACCGAGGAGCCTGTTTCTGAGGAAGCGCTGTGGTGCATAAGAGTGGACCACAGGGATCCAAGGCCTCCAGAGGATATGGCCTTGTGCACGATCCCTTTGCTTCTAAGGTAACCCACCGTCCTCTCGTTTTTGCCTTTTGAAGGACCTGGACTGTTCTTGATGGATTTGTTTGCTTTTTGCAGCTTCAGGATGCGGCTGAGAGCTTGAGTCAGCTCACGGAAGAGGCCGTCCGGGCCCGCTCGGAGATGGAGTCGCTGAGGGCTGCCGAGGAGGCTGCCCAACGGGCTGAAGCGAAGCTGGCTGAGGTAAAGGGAAAAGTGGCCTCTCTGGCGGATACCGTCAAGCTCCTTCGGCTCCAGCTGGGGCTTCTTTGTGGCAGGGTCGTCCGCCAAGACGAGAGGCTGAGGACGTCCATATGGCCCTCGGAGATTGCGCCGTTATTGGAAGGCAGATACTTTGAGAGCATTCGTATGTGTCACCGGGTGATTCGGCTTTCTAATCTGCACTTTCCCGTGGCCGTCCTCGATCCCAGGAACGCGAGTGTCTTACACAAAGAACACTTATATGGCATTGTTGGGGGGCGTCTCCCTGAGGCCTCTCGAGCAAGGTCCGAAGGTTAATCTTCTGTGCCCGAGCAGTCAGGTCTGACGGACCAGGTGGGGATTTCTGGAGTCCAAGACGCTCACGGAGGAGGGAGTCATGAGGAGCTCCCCTGACTTGCTGTCTTTCTTTTCTCTTCTATTTTTTTTTATTTTGAATATGTACAGGACATTATTTTTGTTAATAAAAACTAGCTTCTTCAGTGTTGAAACCTGGGACTATTTGCCCTGCCTGTACGAGTGCTTATTCTTTCTGTGATGCTAAGTGATTCATCCTTAGTCTTTATTGCTAGTCCTTTGAAAGATTGTGCTACCTGTTGATTTCTTAGATCGTCTAGCTTTGCACGAGGCTTCTTGAGCTTTAACCTCTTTGGATACTCGGATGGAACCAAGTTCTCAAAATATGACCTTTGGGGTCGCTCGGATGGGACCAAATTTTTGGTTATACGACCTCTGGGGATGCTCGGTTAGAGCCGAGTTTCTAGTTATACGACCTCTGTGGTCGCTCGGTCAGAGCTGAGTTTTTAGTTATACGACCTCTGTTGCCGCTTGGTCAGGGCTGAGTTTTTAGTTATACAACCTCTGGGGCCGCTCGGTCGGAGCTGAGTTTTTAGTTATATGACTTCTGGGGCCGCTCGGTTGGAGGAAAATTTTTAACTATACGACCTCTGGGGCTGCTCGATCTGAGCCAAGTTTTTAGTTATACAATCACTGGGGCAGCTCGGTCAGAGCCGAGTTTTTTTTTACTTGAAAGCTGCCTTGACGCTGATGAAGGAAATGTGAGTGCATCATGAGATCCTTTCATTTATGCAGATGTGTTACATTGGGGGGCCTCTAGGGCTATTTTGATCCCTCTCATTACATTAGTGCCTTGAGTCCTGGTTGATGCATGCTTGAGTCTTGGCATCTCTCTTGTTGCTCCCTTTGAATACGACCTCTGGGACCGTTTGGTCGGAGCCGAGATTTGAGTTATACGACCTCTAAGGCCACTCGGTTGGAGCCAATTTTTGAGTTATAGGACCTCTGGGGCCGCTCGGTCGAAGCCATATTTTGAGTTATACCACCTCTGGGGCCGCTCGGTCAAGGTCGAGTTTTGAGTTATACAACCTCTGCGGCTGCTCGATCAGAGTCGAGTTTTTAGAGTTATACGACCTCTGGGGTCGCTCGGTCAGGGCCGAGTTTTGAGTTATACAACCTCTGAGGCTGCTCGATTAGAGCCAAGTTTTCGTCTTTGACTTGGGAGCTGCCTTGATGTTGACGAAGGAACATGGAAGTGATTCTTTCATTCATGTAGATGTGTTACATGGGGAGGCCTCAGGGGCCGTTTTGTCCCCTCTCATTACATTAGTGCTCCGAGTCCTAGCTGACGCTTGTTTGGGCCTTGTCATCTCTCCCGCTGCTCCTTTGGGGAATCTTCAGCTGTGGCCCCTTGATAGTCCCGCTCTGTGCTGGTCCTTTTAGTTATACGACCTCTGGGACCGCTCGATCAGAGCCGAGTTTTGTTTTGAAGTTATACGACCTCTGGGGCCGCTCGGTCAAAGCCGAGTTTTTTGTTGAAGTTATACGACCTCTGGGGCCGCTCGGTCAAGGCCGAGTTTTTTGTCTTTGGCTTTGGGAGCTGCTTTGACGTTGTCGAAGGAACACAAGGGTATCATGAAATCATCTTGTTCACGTAGGCGTGTTGCATCGAGGAGCCTCCAGGGCCGTTTTGATCCCTTTCATTGCTCTTTCGTCGGTTGTGGCCTTTCGACAGTTCTGTGTGGTGCTGGGCTTTCTGCGATTGGCACGCGCAGCCCCCCAGTCGATGGCCAGGCATTTTTTGTGCTCATTATGGCTTTGCCTTTTGAACAGCGGGACCGACTGCGTCCTGCTGCTCCGGGGTCATGCCCAGGTCGTGGCAAGAAGCGGTCGAGATAGCCTTCCATTACCAGCAGCTCGATCTCTGCCTAGAGCTTTCTGCAGTCCTCGTTGTCGTGGACGTGACTGCAGTGGTAATGGCAGTACTCCCACTGGTCACCCCCTTCTGGGTTCTTCAACGCCTTAGGCCATCTCAAGAATTCTTCGTCTCGGATCTGCCTCAGTATGTTGGTGAGCGACTCAGTGAGGGCTGGTGGGCCTGATGGCCTTTCTTCTTCATGGACCATCCGTTCAAGCTCATTTCACCCGGAAGGTCCGTGGATCTTCAGCTGGGCGCTCACCCTTCTCTTTCCTTCCCCTGTCCTCGGGGGCAGGGGATCTTCTTGGATTTTTGGCTGGCTTGCTTCGCCGGTCTTGGGTCCGAAGACCGTCCTCCAGAGCCCCTTCTTCGTTGGGGAATGGGCAATGGACTTCTTTTTGTTGAGGTAGTCCCTCAACTCGCCAGAAGCTCGAGCCGTACGCTGCTCCTGGGGAGCTGTTGGCCGTGAACTCTCGGGGTATGTCCCCCTGGACTGCTCGTCCACTCTCTCGCGGAGAGTATGGACGGCTCTTGAGAGGCTGTTCACCTTCCTTACTAGCTTCTGCACGCTAGTACCTAGGCGGCTACTCGTCCTGGCGCCTGACGGGAGGAACCTGTCGAAGTGCTCCACCTCCCGGGTGGACGTGCTATCTTGTCTGCTCGCCATTTTGGGAGCGCTGGTTGTTCTGTGAAGGTAGGAAGTGTTGAGCTTTTTGTCAAACGTTTCCCACAGAAGGCGCCAATGTTGCATTCCGGATCTCGAGGTCACGTGCAACACAAGTGTTTGATATTGTAAGATGGGGAAATGAGAGATTAAAATCGAATTTTACATGAAAAACCTCCCCTTAAATGAGGAGGAAAAACCACGAGGCTCTGGGCCTTTAGAAATACTTCACTATGAATGGAAGTCTTACAAAGTACAAGCTTTTGGGAGTATATTCCCTTTTTCTTTTCTTAATCTCTCTTCTTTGAAGGGCTTTCTTTCGTTTGGAAGCCTCTAAGTTCTTCTTCTCTACTCCCTAGTTCTTCCGGGAAAGAGGATCGAAGAAGGGTCCCCTGGAAAGGGATTTCGCTGGGTATTTATAGGGGGAATGGTGTCGTTGAGGAGGAGACACGTGGAGGCCCTCGGGTGGCCGAGAGGTCGGCCGCTACCCATTGGTCGCATTTAACGATGCTGGCGTATGCGGGGTTGCACGCCGCTGGTAGGGCCTGAGCATGTCAGGCGTGCAGAGTTTAGGCGTCAGTCTTGATTTGACTAGGCGTGCTCTGTGAAAACGGCGTCTTGCAGTGGTTGCAGGTCCCTTGAAAATCGGCAAAATTGCTTTGTTGGCGCTCTCGGCCGTGTATGAGATAGTCCTTGTCCTTGCGCGGTGTGCCTTGTTTCCTTGCGAGTTTGCGGACTCGGTGGAGAAGGCAGCTCTCGGATACCAACTGCCTTTTGGAGGATCTTTGATCCTTCGTGGAGGGTCCTCGGGTCTCTTCTTGACTTCTCGGACTGTTCTGGCGCCTGATAGAACTCCTAGGGTTCTCGGGCTTCTTCTTCTGGTCCTCGTACCTGGATGTCATCTACTGTTTGCGATGTCCTCGAGCCCTTGTTGGTCGAGGGGACCTCTCGGACCTTTGGCTTCTGGGACGCTAGTCCTCGTTCTTGGGCTTGTTAGCCCAGTCCAGCTCATGGGATTAAATTGGGCTTTTTGGCCATTTCTTTGGGCCAAATGTTTATGGGCCCTCATATTGGGACCCAACACTTCTATTTCATGATAAATGTAAAATAAAAATATATATTTTTTAAATTTTATATAAAAAAAATTATAAAAAGAAAAGGAACATGTATTCATATAATGATAATAATATTGATACAATTTTAAAAAAAATAAATATATAATATCAATGATACTCAATTACAAAAAACATATCATTTTTGAGATTTCATAACTATATTTTCTTCATTATTTTTATTTTTATCACCATCATCGGTAAAAATAACACACTCTAACTCTGACTCATCCAATGAGAATTGTACAATTTTTAACTCTCGAATATCATCGAGTGAATCAAATGCATCTTCACAAATATCTCACATTTTACTCTCCCCTTACGAGTATTGTGGACTTCTCCTTGAAAGTAAGCGAAAATTACTATAAATGAAAACTAAATTTTTGACACGTTTTGTAGTCATTTTAGTCCTTCTCAATGAACGAATAAAGGAGTAAATATTTCAATTTCTATCACAACATAATGATAAAGATAGTTGTACGATTAGCTTTAAAGCTAAATATTGAAATAAATGCTCACTTGGATAATAAATAGCCTACCAACTTTTTAAATCTATACTATAACGATCACTAATAAAATCAATATTCGTAAATTGATTTGTCCTTGACAAAAAATTAGCAAATTTCATGTTGACCGTAGCTCGATTTTCTAGATTAGGAAATTGTATTTTCATACACTTCATCCTTCTTTGAAAAATTTCTAAATCTTTGTATGGAGAAACTTTATTTCGCCCTTTACTAAGCCATTGATCACTATAATACTTTACAAATTTAATAACAAAAAATAAATTATTAGATTTAAATATAATTTTATTTAATATATGTTCAACTAGATAATATAAAAGTAATAAATTATAATATTTTAACTACTTTGTTTTTTGAAAATGAGTCATGCAATGAAGTGAAGTGTTGTTTTTGTTCCATCGATCAAAAAGAATGTTGTACACCATATCATAAAATGTAGATAATTCTTCCATCTACTTTTTTCCATACTTATATATTACAATCTTCACTTTTTCAATCATAGTATCCTGTATGTCATAAACTAAGTGAAAATAAGGCTTATCCGTATCACAAGCTCTAAGCATATCATATATATGAGCGGTAAATGAAAGTACATAATTAACCTTATCCCACCAAATATCATCCAAGAGTAACTCATTCACATGTTTAACTTTGTCCACATCATCTTCTCTATACGTTGCCTATTCTTCACTGATAACCACAGTTTAAAATCTTATCTTAATGAGTTTAAATCTCTTTAACATAACAATAATTGAGACAAAACGAGTAGTTGTCACCAAAAGCAATTTCAAAGGATCGTTGAACATAGACAATCGAATGAAGTGTTTCATAATAAAATTCTTGATAGATAAATAATCATCAAAAATTTATATGATTCAAGAATACTCATCAAATGCTACTTAATTATTCTCCATATTCTTTGCAGCACAAATATTTTATAAGGCGAGATTAAGTGTATGGACTACACATTGAGTCCAAAAGATGTGAGGCTAAAGTTAATGAACTAATACCCCAGTACCTGCACAATTATTTGCATTGTCAGTTATCATTTGAACAATATTGTCGGAACCTACTTTCTTAATGACTTCCTTCATCAAATTAAAGATAAAGTATTTATCATTAATTTCTCCCGAATAATCAACTGCCTTAAGAAACATAGAACCACCTTCAATAACAGCCATGAAGTTAATTAATGGCCTTCTTTGAGAGTCACTCCACCCATCATTCATAATACTCACTCATTTTTCCTTCCATGTTCCTTTCATAGGTTGTAATAGCCTTTCAATATTAGTTTTTTCTTGTTAAAGTAATATAGTTCTCAACATATTATGTCTAGGTGACAAATAGTCCACAAGTGAGTTATTAGCCGTAAATGTATAAGAACTCACATAATATGGATTCCTTACTAAGTGAAATGACAAACCGATAGAGAAACATTCTACCAATCTCTTCATGCAATTGAAGACGTGTCGTACTGTTGAAAGCTTTAAAAACAAAATTAGAAGATATATCTACACTTGCATTTGTCTTTCTCCTCTTTAGATCACACACTCCTGAAATAAAGCTACCCATTGAAGATTGGGTTTGAAAAGATCCTACACTGCCCAATGATACTTGGTTGGACAGCGGGACCTTTTTCGGTTCATTATTTAATACTCTTTCCTTTACATCATTTTTTAATTTTTATTTTTTTACCATATCATTTGATGTCATTTTTTTACAAGAACTAATTTCTAAATCAAGTATTTTTAATAAACAAGTACGAACCCTTGTATAGAAACTTTTCTTCGTTTTATGGCAAAAATTACATTGCCAAGATATATTTTTACCTTCTTTATTCAACTTGTCATATCTTGTAATATACATCTATAATGATTTATCATTATCTTATTCATTATAAGATGAATATGAACCCGTGTCAACCTCAAAAGATGATATATTAACAACCTATTAAAATAACAAACAAATAATTAACATAATATTTCTTTAAAAAACTAAATATATATAATAGTATAATACAACGACAGTAATATACTATTGCCGTGTGTATATGGTAACAGTATATTACTGTTGTCGTATATAGTAATTACTATCACTATTACTATTACTATTACCATTACCATTACCATTACCATTACCATTACCATTACCATTACCATTACCATTACTATTACTATGCGAATAAATGATTAATAGAACATATGGAAAGGAAGAAAGAAAAATAAGTTGTTCTTCTTGTTCTGAACAATGAAAGCAGAAGAACAAAGTTTAGGGTTCAAATATTAGGGTTCGAATCCCATTATAGGGTGAGAATAATGTATTCAAAAGTGATGAAATGAGAATATTACCTTTGTGTTCAACTTCTCTTGCTATATACTATGATGGAGTTCGAGCAGTGAAATCTTAAAACCCTAGGCTCTTCGATTCAACCGAACGGAGGATTCCGTCGATTTGTGGGCGATGGAGTCTCTTCAATTCAATAGCTTGACGATGGAAGCTGAGAATCGAAACTCTAGGCCTTCGATTTGAGAGAACAGAGAAAAAAGAGAACTCAATGGAAAGAGTAAGTTAGAAGAGAACTCGAAACCCTAGGCCTTTGAATCCCATTTGATAATTAAATTTATCAAATTAAATTATTTATTTATAAATAAATTTATAATGAATTTATAAATTATTTATTTATCCCTTGCCCCACACTTATTTATTTAAAATTATAAATAAATTTATAATATTTTAATATAATTTTACCAAATACCTATAAAATTATCTAATATGTCTAAAATATATCCGAAACGTATCTGATGTATCCAAAACGTGTCGAGATATGTTGGTGTCCAATATGACACCGACATGTTAAAGCCGAAAGAGTGCCCGTATTTAATAGGGTGTAGTGGGCTGTTGTAGGCCTAAGGGATGCTACTTATCACACTTAGTGTGACCATGATCTTTCTTAATTTTTTTTTCAATGATAACCTTCTTCTTATTAACTTTGATAATATAAGTACAGTCCTTATCAGTATTAAATGGCATTTCTATTATATATGTTGTATAATTGACTTAATATTATACTCCATTGTATGAGTATATTGTTGGCTTCTTATGGTTAAGATAAAGAAATTTATATGAAAATATTATAATATTAATGAATATAGAATTTGAGAAACCTTAGTATGATTGATAATCATTTAATACTGATTTTTGTATCATATTGCTTAATGTGGAGGAATATTTATAGTCATATGACCATCGTATAATGTGGCATTGAGAGATATTATAGTAAGGGATATTGGGTTTGAAATGTTACGACGATTCCATACTTTATTAGCAAAGGGCATGTTATTTCCGTACCCTTTGTAGGCGGAGAAAATGCACGCCAATAAGACGTTTGTACTTTAGTAGACAATATATTTGGTTGTATGTCAAACTTGCGAGTATCAGGTACCTCGTGATATATACTCAACTGTTGTGGGCAAATATACGCAACCTTTGGTTCACAGTTATATAACATACAAGAAATCTTTGTGATATCTGATCATTGTTGATACCTCTCGAGTTCAGGGCTCAGTGAAATCTATGAGTTACATTCATTAAAATTCATAAATTAAATTCAGTGATATTCAAATTTTGTGAAATACATGATACTTATTGTTACTAGGTATCTAGATTATTCATGCTGATATTTGGACTCAAAGAATTCCTATCTTCTTCATACTATCGCACTTCGGGTAATTTTCGCCTATTATTGATAAATTTGGATTCTACGAAATCATTTTATCTTCATGGTATAAGAATCCAGTGTGACATATTCTTATTATTACTTTTAAATCATAATTATGACAAATTGTAGATTCTCTAATAGTTTCTTATTAAATTTTATATTACTATTGTGGCTTTTGTACTTTGGTGTTACATATTTAAGATATTTGGTATTTATTATAATTGTTAATTACTATCACTCATTAGGTATTTAATTCACCTTTACGTTTATTGACTCAAGATTTGAGTTGATTACATTATGTTAGTGAGAGATTTCACATTTGCCGCGGAACTTTCAAGTAAGAAAGATTTTGGAGACTAGTTACTAACATTTTAGTTGGTGATTGACTAGATGTATTTTGATAGAGATTTAGTGATTTCCTTTGGACTACAACCTTTGACTTTTAATAATTTTTATTTTCTTAGATATTTACGATATATTAATGATATGATGGTTTTTTAATTGGAAAATATTAAAATTATGATAGATTTTTAATGGTTTTATATTCTGAGTTTTTTTTAACGTGAGCAGTCTAAATTGGGTATGATGATTTGAGCTTGGGGTGGCACATTAAGTACCTTCTCAAAATTGGCTGCCCATCCTTCAACCTTTGTAAGTGCCTTGGATTTATTCCCTAGACCGCCTTCAGCTGCAGTGGCTCGGACCAAGTTCCAAGCAGTTTTAACAGTGAGAGCCTCCCTCTGCACAGCTTCCACTACAACAGCAGCCCATAGTACCATGACCTCCTTGGCAAAGGCTTCCTCATGGCAACATGCCTCCTCGGTGGTATGATTCAGAAGGAGAGAATGCACGTGTATGGACTGAGCATAAATCCAGAAGAAGCTCAGCCATCCTAAGAGCTGCAAAGCGCTAAGCCGGGCAACATCCTTGGCACTCTTTGAAAGCTAATGGCCTCCAACAGCACCGCCACAATACTACAACCCACCTCAATAGCAGGGGACAGGGGTAAACTCCAGGGAAGTAAACAAACGAGGCGCCCTCGACAGAGACACATCATCGCAAGTTTCCTAGTTAGACTGAGACTCAGTGACAGTGGCAGTGGCCTTTGCCTTGCAGAAACAATCCACATCAGCCACAGAGGCTTCAATTCAAGCATCAGACGCCTCAGCCTAGGCACCAAACCATGAATACTATGGCGTTTGCAGGCCGGGCAGTGGCAGTAGCAGCAGTTTCCGCCTCGGCAGCAATAGTGTCCATGTTGGCCGGAGCAGTCTTCAATCTCAACTTTAGACGCCTTGGCCTCAACACCCTGCCATTAGGACTGAACCTTACTCTCCAGCCGGGTAGCAAAAATAGCCTCTGCAGACCCACCAGCATTCGAAGCAGTCATCTTCTTCTTTGTGCACCTCTTCTGAGGTGTGGAAATGCCTGATGGAACCGAGCACATGCCCGCATTCCTAAGTTTCTTGTTAGTGATAAACTGCCAAATAGTCTCATGATTACCTATGCACCTTAATTAGACTAATCTCAAAACTAATGATCTCCATGTAATCCTACCCCAGCTCTCTGATGAAGTTTGGGTTCAGTATATGACCTCTGGTGGGGATGTTCAACACCGCCAGATCCTTCTGAAAAAAATGGATCCTTCTAGCCTTAACAGAATCAGGGTTCTTCCCACCGTAGCCCACATTGGACCTGATACTCAGGTGATAGCAGTCAGAGCCTCCCTTTGAGAAGACAAAGACTCCTTGGACAATCGTAGGAGAGGGTCTCCTTTCTCCAAAAGAAGACACAATGTGCAACGAGGTTGCTCACTTCGTTCGGCTGAAATTGCGCTAGGGGAGACAGATGCCCTCTAAAATATTCATAAGCTCAGTATAGAGAAGGAACTGAATGCCATTCTTCAAGCCAACCTTATAGACAGTAATATAGTCTTCTAGGGGTGAACTAACTCTCTCAAAAGAAGCAGGGCAACTGTCTCATACTTGACCTGGATGGCACACCGCACATAATAGTCCTTGACACCCTGTAAGTCCATTGTCAACGTTGTATCCTTAATTGAAGACACCTTCACCACTGGATACTCTGTCAGAGCACCAGCTCCCTCGAAAGATGAAGCAATCACTGCTCCAAGATTTCTTACTCAGCTGAAGAGATTAAGATAGTCAGAAAAAGAGAGTCTAAAATGAAGAGGGTAAAAGGAAGAGGAAAAGTTTAAGAACAACGAAGAGTAGCAGAGCGTTTGAAGGACTCAGGGGTGCCTATTTATGATAGGCCGCCATGCGCAATCATGCGCCTAAGAATACGCATGAAACTAGTAAAGAATATGCTCCAACTTTAGGATGGGCAACGCGAGGCATCGGATCAGTGAACCTGGATAACCAAAGTCATGTATCATCCTGCAATTAGCAACTGTAAAAAGAGGTGATGGCTGCGCCCAAAGACATTAAATGCTGATGTGACAGGCCTGCAGCTAAGATTACTGCAATGACCGAGGCTCCAATAGTGATCACAATGAGGAACCACTTCAAATACCACCAACTCATGAGATTTCAAATTAGAGGAGAATTACTGGATTTGTGTTTTTTGAAATAAACTGACACAACCATTGCTTACATGATGAAGTCGAAGATGCAAACATGAGTTTATAACAAGCGGAGCAACACATTAGTATTACCCCATAGTAAGATTGTACAATATCCATCTATTGGCAGGAAGTGCGTGTGCTCTATTAGAGAAAATCATCTACAACATTGAAAAGATTAACCTTGACCAACACTGATTGGACGTGAAAATGATGGATTGATGCTGGTTACGAAGTACATGTATCAACTGCTTACGGATACTTGACCCACTAACCCTTGGTTATGTGGTCCATCTGCTCTTTTGCTCTACCTATAATATATGTCCACCTCAATTGAGGGGAACCAATTTATGAGATATATAAGCACCCTTACTCTTGCCAAATAGAGAGCTCATTCAACACATGGTAATTTAAATCACAAGCGTGGAATCCGATGTCTATCTTGACAAGCATATTGAATCATTACTGAATATTTTACCTGATCTGAGCATTCTCAGGTCACAATGGGAATTCTGTAAATACTATCCTAAAATTAAACTAAACCACTTTGTCATCTAGTAAAAAGGAATCATCACCATACTGGCTCACATCTCAACCAAGTTTTTTATACGACAACTTTATTCCTCAACACATACCAGAAATAATAGTTTACAGTTTGGTTCAAAGAGTAACACTATTTTCTTTATCGATTTGAGTTAGAATTAACTTAACCATCTAAGGGTATCTTAGGAAACACAATCAGAAATCCTTTACTATTGCTATTTGTGGTGCACGGAACCAATGAGCCAATTTATCTAGATAGAACCTGTCCTTTAGTTGTCTTTATTCTAAGTCATACACTCGGTCAAGATACGCAGCAAGTATAAAGTCATAATGCAGAAGTAGAATTAATGGACTAATTCAGAGGGGGCAACTATCGATATGTGAAGAATGATCAAGTAAGCAAATATACAGAGGGTGTATGTGTGGGTTGGACTTACATGAGCATCAAAGATATAACGGGTAATATTGTCCCATCTGTCCAAATCATAAGCAGTCATGTGCTTGCAGCATGCTGAAGCTTGAAGATGACCTTCGTTCACCAGCTTTCCTCCCCCTTCAAATGAATCCCCTTGCACTCCTCTCACATATGACACTCCATACCTTCCTGTGACCAATGGATCTTCGCCAGGTGTCTCCTGCCCTCTTCCCCATCTTGGGTCCCTAAATATGTTTATGTTTGGTGCCCAAAATGTCATCCCCTGTGCTTGTCCTTGATTGTACACTGCTCTAGCTTCCTTTCCTATCGCCTTCGAATTCATACCCAGAAACATATATTAAATCCAGAATTTGAAAATAAAGGTCGTTTTTTTTTTCCAATATTTTTTTCACTATTAATCTTATTACGGGGAAAAAATCCAATATCATTACTGAGGTCGTATCATATACTGTCATTTTGGGATCTAATCATACGAAAACTTCCAAACAGGATGATTCTGTGTTAAAATCAAATTTGTTTATCCATTTGGATGGGCCTATTATTTTAATGTATGTAGTAGTACCTGCCCGATGCGATACCAGAGATGTGCATCAAAGGAAGCGGCAGTGAGAATTACTTGTGGGAAGCTCGTGGAGGCGTGTATTGTCCCCTCGAAGGAGACGCCGAGCCCTGCGTCAGCGACGCCGTGTAATGACTCAGACCACCACTGGTACGCCGGGATGCCAAGCCTCGGGATGGCTGGAGCATCGTTAACCAGCTGGGACACTTTCTCATCCAATGTGAGACGGGAGACTAGGTCTTCTGCTCTTTGCTTTATAGGCAACTCTGTACTGCAAAACGTCAATTTTTTGGTTGATGGGTTCGATGAGTTGCAGGCAAATGGAGGCTGTGCCGCCTCAATAGCAGCCGCCATTGCGAGGGAAAATATTATGACGAGGGAGATATAACCTCTTTTCTGCTGGAGCCCCATTATTACGCGTTATCCGCCTTCAATTTGACTCTCTGCTTGTAACTACTTGACCACTGAAACGTTGAGCTGGGGAGTGTAGTTTGCGGATTGGTTGAACTTTAAGCTTTGAAATCCCTGAATGACAGTATCGCCATTCTGTACCGCTCATTAGAGATGACGTTTCTCTTTTCAATTGAGACGGCCAAAACAAATAAAAAATATTCAAACTTTTTTAAATTTATTTTTATTTTTAAAATTAAACTTGTTGGGTCCCAATACCCAGGGTCCTTAAAAGCACGGTCTAAAGAAAAAGCACATGCTGAATGTCCCAAAGGTCAGAGGTCAAAGAGGTCCAAGAAATCAAAGGACGCTGCAAACAGCACGTAACATCAAGGTACGAGGACTAGGGGACCCAGACACTCAGAGATTCCCTCAGGCTTCAGATTAGTCCGGCAAGTCATGGACAGACCCGAGGACCCTCCATAAGGAATCAAGGATCCTCGGGTATGCAGTTAATATCCAAGAGTGGCTCGTCACTCTGACGAGTCCGCGGACTCATAAAGAAATACGGCGCGCCACTCAGAGACGAGGACTCTCCCATAAGCGCCAGCTAAGCAACTTCGCCGTTTTCCAAGAAACACGGCGCACCACTCAGAGACGAGGACTCTCCCATGAGCGCCAGCTAAGCAACTTCGCCGTTTTCCAAGAAACACGTGACCTCTGTAACACGCTACCTCCACAGTAAATGATGACGTTCAGAGCACGCCTTATCACCTCAAGACTGACGTCACAGGCTGACATTCCTGACACGGCATTGCTAATAGCGGCGCTAGCTGCTAACTTACTGTACACGCCAGCGTGCCTGACACGGCATGGCCGTGTCGGCGGAGTAGGCGGCCAGCCTCCCAGTAGGCATCGATAGCCGTTTTGGCATTTTCAACGGCTATATTCCCCCACTATAAATACCCACTAGGGATCAACAGAGGGGGGAATCTAACTCCATTATGGCAGACAAAAGGGCAAGAAGGAAGAAAATCAACACCCCTGTACTCAGCACTTGTACCCTAAAAGCAATAGTGAAA
>JAOVVI020004510.1:0-17548 GCA_028571085.2 Nepenthes alata | reverse complement strand
CATGGGACATTGTCCCATTACTAAATATCCAACCACTCACTATAAAAGAAATAATAATAGATAAAAGGAAGACTTTTCTCACTGTTGCTCATAAAAATTTTAGACTCCTAGATCGTTTTTACCTGGCATATAGCTATAATTAGACAATCTTCAAGTAATACTATGATATGCCTTTAATTTAGAGTAAAGATTATATGATAGTGAGTCAAATATTTAGTTAATAAATGAAATTAAAATGTCAGAATACAAGTAAGTATTTTAAATACTAATAGTAACGTATAAAAATTTAAAATAGTATATAATATACTAATAATTATCTGAGATTTAATGTTATACTGTAACAACCATGAACCAAGATTTATAATGATATCTAATTATCATAAATGTAATCAAAATTTTATCAAATTTGAATATCAACTCAACATAAGTTTATCACTATAGGAGATAATGAGAATCTCTATGAATATTATTCTACTATAGTGAGTCAAAGGCCGTATATTTATGCCCGATTAGTTGGATAAGTCCCACTAGATCTTTGACATTTGTGACTTGTTTTTTTCTCCTACAATCCTCCTAAATGTTGTACTTCAGCATGCTTAGATCACCTGCGATACCCATTTATTATGATATCTTAAATACCACTGTCTATAATAGCTATTAGGATACAGATGTACCACTTCAAGATTAACCATCTCAATTCTTGAAATGGAATAAGTGTTAAAAAAGTTGATTACCCTAAGGTATTGTTGACTCTGATTCACCTGAATACTTTAAAGTGTTCACAAATTCTCTTTTATTTATCCATTGAACACTAACAAGGCATACATATATCGTTTATGTTGATACAAAGAATTAAGTCCCACGGAAAGTAAAACAAATCTTAGAGTAAAACAAAGAATTGTGTAGCTTATTATGCGTGTCATTATTATTTCTCACAACTTTGATCAGGAGAGAAAAGGCAACTTCTGATGTTAAGGTTTTTCCAACAAATTGTTATTTCATTTTACTTGTATTGTAGCTAACAATATGTGCTCCGCTGTGGCTTACATTTAATCGATAATTTTATGGCAAGTCTTTGGTATTAAACTTATCTTTAAAGGTAACATACATTTCAATTGTATATGCACTCCTCCTATCACTTGTGAAAAAGGAATTTTTGTCCTAAATTTTATAATCAAGTTTTGACCCCGATAAAAATAACGAGAGAAGTAAAAATTAAATATTCAATACAAGTAAAAAATATTTATTTCTAAATGCTAACGATAATGACAAGCATATAAAATATAAAAGATTATAAATAATAAGCAACAATAATAATAAAAAGACACGATTTTTGGTGACAAAAGAAAAACTCGATACCCATGGTAATCGAGAAAAAATCCTCCGTGCTTCAATGGCAAGAGAAGCAATATATTATGAAAATCAACTTACAGGTTGGATGATAACGACGCGCTAACCTAGCCGACTTACTCCCGTCTTGTGATCCCTACCAAGAAACTTATTAGATTTGCCCACAATAACGAAACCGAATACCTTTCAGTCTTCATGTCAATCTTCTCACTTGAGCCGCTTGAATTGTCGAACACGATCGGGCCTCCTTCTTCAATGTACTGACATCTCCAACGAATGTAGAAGGATGCAAGTGTTTAAACAGGAAAGAGAAAGTATATAGAAATCTCGTTAGAACATCAATCACAAAGGTGTAACTTTTGATTTTCTCAAATGGAGAAAGATTAATAGAGTATACACAAGTGGGACAGGAAACGAGTTTGCCAGGAGTCCTAGGGTTTCTAAAATATAAGATAAATATATATAGATGGTGTAATAAAATACATTCAAAAATTGCCCGTTGTCTCGGCGCTCGAGCACAACTCAAGCTCGCGGCGGGCGCACGGAGGGTTTCCAGAGAACCCTATGTGCGCTTGAGTGAAAAGAGGGTGAGCATCGAGCGCGGCCTTTCGGGATTTTACGCTTGGGCACGTGACGAGCTCACGGCGTGCGCAAGGCTTTGGGTTTTTGGGGTCGAATAGGTAGAAAGCTCACAGAGAGCACCGGGCCTTGGGATTTTAGGCTCGACCTTCTTGAGAGCACACGGTAGACGCGGTATCCATGGAAGGCGGAACGGACAGCAATGGATGTATGATGATGCAACACTTCGACAATCCATAACCCACCATCGATGTAATATTACATATGGTCAAGAAATATGCCAATCATAAAAATGACCTTAACAATCTCCCCCTTTGGTAATTCCGTGACAAAACCCATAAAAAATAAAATAAATATAAGAGAAATATGGGTTCAGACACCACCGTGATAGAGCCCGTGTATATAAAAATTTACGCCTAGTGAAAAATATAAATGATACATTAAGAAAATGTATAAATTTATACTAGCACTACTGTGTCAATATTGTGACTACTGCATCAATACTGTAATTGAGTTGCCTAGTCAAATAGGGTTAGTACCACAAAGGTATAATATTAAATGATAACAATAGAAGTAGAAAACCAATATACAGTAGTAAAATGAATGAAAAAAACAAGCATTATATAAATCCAAGACAAACTCCCCCTCACGAAAATAACATGTCTCCCCCTAACATAAATAATCACATCTCCCCTAATCTCCCTATATCGAAGTGAAATAGGTTTTCCCCTTTTTGTCACGAATGGACAAGGGTAATGAAGCTCACTTTTCTTGACCCATACTCATCTCACCAATTTTACTTTCTCATTCAACCTTTTTACTTGTTCATTTAATTTTTGAATGTGATTAACAAGTTTATTTATTTTTAACCCTTATCTTTGGTTGTATGAAAAACTCATGGTGTAGCAGTGGGAACGAATGTGGCCAATCTTTCCACAAGCATGACAAGCTGGCAGAAACTTGGTGAGTTTGTTCATAATTTTTTGGCTATATGGATCAGCCAAATGATTTGAGTTCAATCTTTTATCCACATGCCGAGGCGTTTGCTTAGTGATGTTGGATGGTTCAGCGTTATGGTGTGAAATTTTTGTGACAAGAATGAAAGTAGTTTTAGGTTTTACGCAATTTTGGGGAATGTTCTCAACATACCCCAAACCCTATTTATTTTCACTAATTTTTTTCAACTCGAGCATATGATCTAATTTTTTAGACTCATTTAAAAATTATTTTAAATTATTTCTAGCAGCCTCAAATTCAAATTCTAGAGTTGTGATTTGTTTAGTAAATGAGTTTTTCAAATTCTCAACTTCTTGAACTTTAGTATCTAACTCAAATTTTTGAGCTAATTTTTTATTTTCCAAATCTATGACCCTACTATTTAAAGTTCTATTTAATTACTTTATTTTTAATCATTCCCTAAATAAGTTATCATATATTTCTTGAAACCCATTAAATTCAGCTTCTAACTCATGCCCAATAGTAGCTCTGCTGTAGGCCCTGCGTAAATTTCACACCCAACACCCGAGGTCAACTCAATTGGCTCACTCCATTTGGGAGCAGCCAGGTGAGTACATTGACTATGCCTTGCGAGATGGATTCATACTTTTCAAGAATCGAATCTGGGTTCCCGTGGAGTCAGTACTACCAAAATTAATTTTGCACTAATACCACAACTCGCCCCTCTGGGGACACGCTAGAGTTCGGCACACTCTTGCTTAAATAGCTACCACTTTTTGTTGTCCACACAAGCGCCAAGATGTCCAAGAATTTGTGGCTCAATGTCCTGCCTGCCATCAAGTTAAGTCTCTCACTGCAGCAACCCAAGGACTTCTGCAGCCCCTTCCTATCCTAGGACAGATTTGGCACTCTATCTGTATGGATTTCATTAGTCACTTACCTCCCTCACAAGCCAAATCAGTGATCATGGTGGTGGTTGATCGTTTGTCAAAGTACGTGCATTTCTCGGCCTTGGGCACCACTTTCACAGCCCCTAGCCTCACCGAGACCTTTATAAAAGATATATGTCGATTGGATGATTTTCCCACGGATATCTTCTCGGATCGTGATCCCATATTTATGAGCACATTATGGTAGGAACTCTTTAAAGCTCAAGGAACCCGACTAGTCGCCAGCAGTGCCTATCACTCACAAATCGATGGCCAAACGGACGTCGTAAACCATTGCCTGAAAGACTACCTCTGCTGCTTCATCCCTGATCAACCTTCTAAATGGATACAGTACTTACCATGGGAAAAATGGAATTATAACACAGCATGGCACTCTGTAATCCAGATGACTCCTTTCGAAACTGTTTATGGTCGACCACCTCCTTCTTTACTTGACTACGTCCAAGATTCTTCCCCTATTGCTTCCATTGATGAACTGCAGACAGCCCGTTTGGCCACTCTTGTCGCTCTAAAGGTGAACCTCAGGCGTGCACAACTTCGGATGAAGAACCAGCAAGATGCACATCGGACGGACCAAGAGTTTCAAGTCGGTGACCTTATTCTTGTGAGAGTCCAGCCCTATCGACAAACATCGATTTCCCATTGGACGAACCAAGAGTTTCAAGTCTCGGTCACTCTTGTCCGTTAGGCCACTCTTGCCGCTCTAAAGGTGAACCTCAGGCGTGCACAACTTCGGATGAAGAACCAGCAAGATGCACATCGGACAGACCGAGAGTTTTAAGTTGGTGACCTTGTTCTTGTGAGACTCCAGCCCTATCAACAAACATCAGCTGCCCATCGCCAGAGTAATAAGCTCGCCAAGTGCTACAGTGGCCCCTTTCGTATATTGGACAGAATTGGAGCCGTTGCCTATCGCTTGGAACTGCTCGCTACCTCAAAAATCCACAATGTGTTCCATGTCTCCTTACTTAAGCGTTGTCGCAGTGATTTCCCTCCACAACTAACTACCCTTCCCAACACCGCTTGGGGATCACAGCCCGTCTTACAACCCAAACAACTCCTGTGATTTAGAACAACATTACACAATGGCAAGCCCCTTCCTCATGTCCTCGTTCACTAGCAAGCTCACTCTCCGGAGGAGGCCACTTGGCAATCGTTAGCCGAATTTTCTCAAGATTTTTGAGACTTTCACTATGAGGATAAGGTATTTTTCGATGAGGACGGCAATGTTACGGGCCTAGTGACCACAACTACACCCCCACTACCACCGGCTCAGTAGGGTACCAGACGAAACACACAGATAACCCGACTACCTCTCAAGCTGCAGGATTATAATTGATTTTTTCTATTTTGTTTCTATTTTGCCCACATGGCTTGCTGTTAATTAGCTTGCTGTTATACAAGCATGTGCTGATGTAAAAGGTAGTTACATGTTAGGTGGGCGTGTATAAGCAGAAACTATAGTGAAAAGGGGCAAAAAAAGTATTCTTTATTTCTCCTCTTCCCTGCTCTCTCGCTCCTTCTTCTGCTTGACTCCCCACCCTTCCATCTCTCTCCCCTGCCTCACTTCCTTTTCTTTGTATCACCTCGATGTTTTACACCTCAGTCAACTGTAGTTGTAACACCGCGATCTTATTGTAACTCCACGCCGAGGTTACACGTATCACTATACCAATATATATATATGTATATATTAGTACTGATGCGTCCCTGGATCCGAACTTCAAATAGATTCAGGTGATCCTCTTGATGCTTGGTTCCAGCTCCGTTCCTGAGTTGGATCCTGCACACTACTAAACAAACAGGATGTCACCACTAAACATAACAGGAGGTCAGTGTGCCGGCGGGATGTCCCACCGAAAATACTCTGATGCTCAAGTCAGTAAATAGCCTTCGATAATTGAAAAGTAACAAAAACTGTAAGATGAGAGAGTGGGGAGAGAGGATAGGAGTGAACAAGTCTCTAGATGTAAGAGAGGCGAAAGCCGTCGTCTTGAATCTGGATGGTGGGAAGGCAGTAAACGGTCGTGAGAAGCGCGCTTGGTTGCCTTAGGTTTTCTGGTGAGTGTGTTTGCATTGGCGGTTCTGAGGGCTTCAGTCGCAGAGTAGTTTTCTAAGAGATTAATTGAGAGCATAGTTAGAAGCGTTCATGAAAGCGTGCCTTCAATGGTGCATCAAAGGTATCTTCTGTAGTTGAGAAGATGATCCTCCTTCTTTGAAAGGAGTGATTGTCTCTGTGATATGCTGGCTGGCTTGCCTTTGGGAGCAGGCGCCAGTTGCCAAGTTGAGGAGGATCGTTTCCTTCTAAGGCGGTCAACAGCTTTCCAAATCGGACGCATGTTACCATTAGAGAATCCAAGTTGGCAAGGATTTGAAAAAATCTGGCGCCTTCCTTATATGAAAGGCACCAACATTGTTAATATCCTTTTTGGTGCCAACTGGGATCGTGAGATATGCCTAGAGAGCCATTACTGGCCGCCTAATAGATCACGGGCTCAAATGGACCAGGTCCAGTACTGTAAAAAAGCCTCCTTTGGGTCGAAAGTGCAGTATGCAGATGACCAACGTTAGAGTTGACCATCTGTATACACGTTGGCCGCCCGGACGGTCAACGTCAGCGTTAACCATCCTGGGCCTTTCAGTTTAGGGCCCGTTCTCTAGTTGCGCTGTAATAAATGTTGACCGTTCATCTTGGGCTTTTGTTGACTTTTTGGGGCTAGCCCATTTCTGGTATACCCATCACTAGCCCCCATACTGTTGGCCAAAAATCTGGCCTCTAGTATGTTCATGATGGGATGCCCTTCCTTGCTTTGAGGATCTCGTGGAACTTTGTGAAAGGCGTGAAGGAGAGTTTGACTAGAATTGTTGACCGTCTAGGTTAAATCTAGAGAATTAGAATTGTTGATCGTCTAGGTTAATTCCGGAGAACCAAAATTGTTGACCATCCTCGTCAATTTCGGAGAACCAAAATTTATTGACCGTCCTGGTCAATTTCGGAGCACCAGAATTGTTGACCGTCTAGGTCAAATTCGGGAAACTATAATTGTTGACCGTCTAGGTCAATTCCGGAGGACCAGAATTGTTGACCGTCTAGGTTAATTCCGAAGAACCATAATTGTTGACCGTCCTGGTCAATTTCGGAGAACCAGAATTTGTTGACTGTCCTAGCCAATTTCGGAGTATCAGAATTTGTTGACTGTCCTGGTTAATTTCGGAGTACCAAATTGTTGACTGTCTAGGTCAATTCCAGAGGGCCAGAATTATTGACCGTCTAGGTCAATTTCGAAGGATCAGAATTATTGATCGTCTAGGATAATTTTGGAGCACCAAAATAGTTGACCGTCCTGGTCAATTTCGGAGCACCAGAATTGTTGACCGTCTAGGTCAAATTCAGAAGCGTCTTCTGCCAGTCTTTAGCCGGTTTACAAGACAGAAAGCGACACGTGTCTCCCTTTAGTTGGGCTAAGATCTTGACCATTAATGCGCCAGAGATCCGTCCTTTTGCAGGGTCAAGTAGGGAGATGACACGTGGCGGAACTGATAGCGTCCTTAATGAGGGGTTTCTTGTTTGGTGCTTAAGTTTTCCTTCTGTAATTTTGAAATCACTTTCGCCTTCAATCCGTCGTCTTCTTCATTCCAACTCTTCGGGAGCGATTTCTGGAAAACCTAACTTTCTGTGTAACTATGGCTTCCGCAGCCGATTTTGCCTCCGTTCTGAGAGAAAACGACGTGAAAGCTCTGGGTGTCGAATTTAATATTCTGAAAGAGATTGCTTGGAGAGTCCCGGTTAAGGACGACAGGGCTTATGCTACACTAGAGGGGCACATAACTGTTTACGAGGCCCATCTGAGGAGCGGCCTCTGCCTGCCGTTGCCGGAAGAACTGGAGTCGATCATGAAGGCTCTGTGAGTACCCATTGTCCAGCTTCATGCCAACGCCGTGAGGTACCTCTGTACCATGTGCATCTTTGCTCAGAAACTTGGTCAAAAGTTTAAGATGTTCGGCGTTAGGGTTTTGTTTAAAGTGAACCAGGGGGAGAGTAGATATCGCTCTCTCCCCGTACCGGAATTAAAATTAATAAAGCCATTCACGACTCATTAAAAAACTAGAAGAACCGATTCTTTTTTGTGAGCGTGGGGGCCAAATGGTCCATCGCGAAGGAGTGGGGCCAGGTCTCAGAGGCATACTTTGGGACGCCATCCCGGCGGAGTGGGCGGCCTACGCGTGACTGACGAAGGTGATAATGGAGAACTCCAATGATTTTAATCGTGACTTTTTAGTTTCCCGGGCAGAGTCCAAGAAGGTAAATTGGGGACCGCCGTCCCCGATTCAAGAGCCAAAGCCTCCGGTGAGGATGGAAAACCCCGAAGAGTCTAAGGGCGTAATCATCCGAACGCGACACAATGACGAAGGGATTATTGGCCCGGTGCTGGAGATGCCTTCGTCGTCGTCGTCACTCGTTGATTACGTTGCTGCGGGGATTTGCAGTGGAGCGGGAAGCTCTGCAGGATGAGAAAAGTCCCCGGAGGGTTGGCCGGTGGAAGCTGGAGGAGTCATTCTGGTAAAGCCTGCATCAAGAGTGGTTCCGGGCGTCGCGTGGATAGAGTCAATGGAGGAGCCGATTTGTGAACCAACGGTGGCCACGCAGGCTATTGCCGAGGAGCCAACAGTGGGACTCAGCCCTCCGGTAGCTGCTCTAGATGAGGCCAGAGAGGAGCTTGCAGCAGCTACTCTAGAGGCTGCAAGAGAGGAGCTCGCTGCAGCTGCTCCAGAGCCTGCAAAGGAAGGGCCTGCAGCTACCAGGGGTGAGGATGATGCATTCCTGGATCGCATTCTGGAGGAAGCAGCTGCTTGTTTGGCGCGAGAGGATGCTTCCGGCCCACCGCCACCTGGGCCAAGTTTGGAGTCCAGGCCTGTGAGGCCCTCGAGGAAGATTTATGAGGTATGATTCCTGTAGTGGCCTCCTTGCACTTCTTTCTTCATTGTATTTATAACTTACAGTTTGCTTTTGTCTTGTGCAGTCAAGGAGGTTGATCTCAGCCTTTTCTCGGGAGGTGGAGCAATGCGATCACATCATTGCTAATAGGGAGGCCGAGATCGCCTGGCTGGATGTCAGGCTGGCTGCTGCAGGAGGGGAGCTCCGTGAGCAGACTGCTGCCCTTGAGGCTGTCTTGGCGGGCATGGAGATGGAGAACACTAAGCTGAAGGCTGAGGTTGCCCATTTGAAAGAGGAGGAAATCGGATCAAGGCAAATAAGAAGCGGCTTGCTGATCGGATATCCACCCTGGAGAACGAGATAGGTCTCCGGATTTGCCCCATGAGCTCGAGGGCATGCGTCCGTCGCCTCCTTAGCCTTTTGTATCTCTTCCTGATTGTAAATTTACGGTTATACATTTGTGTAAATTGTGGCATACTTAAAGCAATAAAATGGAAGTCCTTTTCAATCCTCTATCCATTGATTTTACTACTTTGTATTTGTATGTCTTGTTGCCTTGGGCGGCCAACTAGGTTGGCCGGAAACCTTCATTGGGATGCCTAAGGAGCTGAGTCCTTAGGCTCGGTAGGTAGTTTTGTTAACCAACCAGACAGTGCCATCCAAGTGATGACTTGGACAGCCAGTTTTCAAGAAGAAACACTTCTTGTTGCCGAATGATTGCATTATCCTCTCGTAGAGAGGGTTGTTGCACGAGATGACCAACATGGTTGGTTGGCCGCCTGAGGAGTGAAGTCCTCAGGAATAGGTGGTTATGTGTACCAGCCCTGGTGGTGCCGTACAAGTAATGACTTCGGTGGTCCACATTGGAGAAGAGCATTTCTCTCTTCGACCGTCGTTGACTGACGTTGCTACTCCCTGTGAGGGAGGTCGTCACGTGTGCTGCGCTAGCCCCCTAAGGTTTTCGACCACTAATGAGCCACCTGGATGACCAGGGTTTAGATCGCTCGTGGGCCACTCAAGGTTTCAGACCGCTCATGAGCCACATGGATGACAAGAGTTTTAGACCACTCATAGGCCACCTGAATGATCAGGGTTTAGACCGCTAATGGGCCACTTGGATGACCAAGGTTTTAGACTACTCATGGGCCACCTGGATGACCAGGGTTTAGACAGCTCATGGGCCACTTGGATGACCAAGGTTTTAGACCGCTTATGGGCCACCTGGATGACCAGGGTTTAATGAGAGGGTGAAGACCCTTTCGACTTAGGATAGTATGGGTCTGGTAACCTGCAAGGCAAACAATGCATATACACATAGAGGGGATGTTAGGTAAACACTGATTTTCACAAATTGAAACAAGCATGTGAGTGCACACAATGATGCAAGTACGTACCTAGGTCTGCATCACTGGAAGTAGTGCCAGAGGTGGGTTGCATTCCATGTTCGTGGAACCAACTTCCCGTCCTGGCCTCGGAGTTTGTAAACTCCGTTTTACAGGATGGCGGAAACTAGGAAAGGTTCCTCTCAGTTAGGACAGAGCTTGTTGTGGCCGGCCAGCTAGTCTGTGGCTTTGACGCCTCACAGGACCAGGTCTCCCACATCGTATTATCTCGCCTTAACCTTTTTATTGTAGTATCGGGAAACTCGACGTTGGTAGGCCGCTGTCCGTACTCTGGCAGCGACGCGGGCTTCCTCTAACAAGTCTAAGTGCTCCCTGATTTTCTGGGAGTTCACCAGTGGGTCGAAAGACTCCACTCTCAAACTTGGAAGCTCGATTTTAACCGAAATTACCGCCTCAATTCCATAATAGAGAATGAAGGGTGTCTCGTGCGTTGGTTCCTTTAGGGTCATTCGATAAAACCAGAGAACGGAAGGGAGCTCGTCAGCCCAGGAGCCCCCAGCGTCCTCCAGCGTAGTCTTTAACCCGTGGAGTAGCGTTCGATTGTAACCTCCACCTGCCTACTGGCTTGGGAGTATGCCACCGAAGTATGGACCAGCTTGACGCCAAGACTGGTGCAATACTTGGTGAAGCATTTTCCCGAGAATTGGGTCCCGTTGTCAGTCACAACGACCTCGGGGACACCAAACCTGCAGACTATGCTCTGGCGGAGGAATTCCAGGGCGTTGTGCTCTGTGATTTTTGCTAGTGGGACAGCTTCAATCCACTTGGTGAAGTAGTCGATGCCCACGATGATGAACTTCCTTTGCCCCGTGGCAATGGAAAATGGGGCGAGAAGATCAAGCCCCCATTACGCAAAGGGCCAAGGTGCCTGAAGGGCCTTTAGGTCCGCGGTTGGCTGGCGGTGAAGATTGCTGTGAAGCTGGCAGCTTTGACACTTCTTCACAAATTCTAGCACGTCTTTTTTAATTCAGGGCCAGTAATAGCCCTGGCGCATGACCTTGAAGGCCAAGTTTTTCCCTCCAATGTGTGACTCACAAATCCCGAGGTAAACTTTGCCTAAGGCGTAGTCTGCCTCCTCGGGAGTCAGACAGCGGAGGTATGGGGTTGAGTAGCCACAGCGATACAGCCATCCATCAACCAAAGTGTACCAACCGACTGTCTTTTTGACCCGTTTGGCTTTTTTTGCATCCTCCGGCAGTGATCCATCCGCCAAGTAGTTAAGAAAAGGTGTCATCCAGTTTTCCGTTTTAGAAATCTACATGGCCTCTAGCTTTTCAATGATGGGAGCATTTAGGATCTCCCACATGTCCCTCGAATACTGCTTTGGATTTTCGGCTGCAGCGGCTTTAGCCAGCTGGTCTGCCTTCCAGTTTTCAGTTCGATGAACGTGAACCAGGGTCAGTTTGTCGAAGCCCTGGATGGCCTCCTTTGCCTTAGCTAAGTACTTGGCCAAGAGAAGGTTGTTTGCCTCGAAGCACCCGTTACCTGGTTAACGATCAGCTCGGAGTCGCTCTAAACCGCTAGTCTCCTGGCGGAGCACTCTTTGGCTAATCGTAAGCGGCTAGTAAAACTTCATACTCGGCAATGTTGTTGGTTATCGGGAAGTCGAGCCTGAGGGAGTATTTTACCTCAAACCCGTCTGGGGTTGTGAGGACAACCCCAGCGCCACTTCCTGTGTTAATAGACGATCCGTCTACGTGGAGTATCCATTCTGAAACTCTGATGGGCAGCTCCACATTTTCTTTGGGCTGCTCCTCGAGAACTGGGGTTGTAGTCTCGACAATGAAGTCAGCCAGCGCCTGTGCCTTTACGGTAGGCCTGGGCTAGAATTCGATGTCGAATTCGCCCAACTTGATAGCCCATTTCAGTAATCGCCTAGAAATGTCGGGTTTCTGGAGGATATTTTTCAGCGGCTGGTCCGTAAGGACCACTATCCAATGGGCCTGAAAGTAAGGCCGTAACTTCCGCGCAGAGAAAATTAGTGCTAAGGCTAATTTCTCTGCACATGAGTAATGGGTCTTCGGGCCGGTCAGCGTTTTGCTTACGTAGTAGACTGGCCACTCGGCATCGGGGTCCTGGTGTACATGGATAGAACTCAGGGATGCCTCCGATACTGCCAAGTAAAGATATAATTCTTCTCCGCCCTTAGGTGACACCAACAATGGTGGGCTAGGCCAAGTATCGTTTTAGTTCATCGAAATCAGTTTGGCATTCCGCTGTCTACTGGAACCTGTTGGTTTTTGTTCCTCTAAGGACTTTAAAGAAGGACTGGTATTTATCACCGGACTTTGCAAGAAATCGGGACAGTGCTGCTAGCCGTCCAGTTAGTCGCTGGACGTCTTTCACGTTCTGTGGCGGAGCCATGCAGGTGAGTGCCTTGATCTTCTCTGGGTTTGCCTCGATCCGCCGTTGGGAGACGATGAAACCCAAGAATTTGCTGAAAGCCACTTCAAAGACACACTTAGCTGGGTTTAGCTTCATGTGGTGCTTACGGAGCACCTCGAATGATTCTTCCAAGTCGCGTATGTGGTCACCAATGACCCTACTCTTAACGAGCATGTCGTCGACGCAGACCTCCATGTTACGACCAATCTATTTCTCAAACATCTTGTTAACTAAACGCTGGTAAGTTGCTCCAGCGTTTTTGAGTCTGAAAGGCATCACCTTAGAGTAGTAGGTGCCCTGATCGGTCATGAACGAAGTGTGCTCCTCATCCTCTGGGCTCATCCGGATCTGATTGCAACCCGAATAGGCGTCCATGAAGCTGAGCAGCTCGTGTCCAGCTGTGGAGTCTAGCAGCAGGTCGATCCTGGGCAAGGGAAAGTTATCCTTTAGACAAGCCTTGTTGACGTCGGTAAAATTGACGTACATTCGCCATTTTCTGTTACTTTTCTTTACTAAAACGACATTAGAGAGCTAGTCCAGATATTAGACTTCTCTAATAAAGCTGGCATCTAGCAGCTTCTTCACCTCCTCTCGGATGGCGATCAGCTTTTCAACGGAGTGGTTCCTCCGCTTCTGTCTGATGGGCTTTCGGCTGGAATCAAGCCCCAGCCTGTGGACCATCACTTCTGTCGGGATTCCAGGCATGTCTGCCTGAGTCCAAGCCAAACGGTTAGCGTTCCTTCGCAGGAATGTAATCAGTTCAGTGCGCAATGTGCCAGTGAGTGAGCCGCCAATCTGCACACACTTCTCCGGTTCCTTCGGATTCAGTGGGACTAGATCCGTGGCTTCACCAGACTGCGCCTGCTGCAGGGTGGTCTCATCTCGATGATCAAGTTCTCCCACCGTTTTAGGGCTGCCGCTAGGGGCAATCTGGGACATGTAGCATGTCCGCCCTGTTATTTGGTCGCCTAACATATCTCCCACACCGTAAGGTGTTGGGACATTCATTTTAAGGTGCGAAATTAAGGTGACCGCTTCAAATAATGTCTAGCATGGCCTGCCTAGTATCGCGTTGTAAACGGATGGCAGGTCAACCACTAGAAAGGTGAGTGTGCGACTTGCTATTTTCGGATAGGTGCCCAGAGTGACCTCCAATTAGATTGTCCCTTGAACATGCACTGGTTCATTGTCAAGGCCATATAGTGGTCCTTCGGCGGGCTTTAACTGGTTCTTTTTTAGGACTAACTTAAAGAAGGTATCCAAGTAAATTAAGTTATTAGAACTTTCATTATCGATAAAGACTCATTTTAGCTGGTAGTCCACACTTCCATCTGAAACGAGTACTGATACAACAAGGGGGTCAACATGGGGGGACACTACATGAGTTGAGTCATTATCATCGAAGCTAATTGTATTATCTACTGTGCGCTACTTCTTCCTCCCAATCTACTGCTCCTTGCTGTCAGCCGAATTCTTGACAGGTCGGGTGGTGACCATATTTACCACCCCCGCCGCAACCCTGTTCTACGGTGGAGAAGGCTCCTCGCCTTCTCCTGCCGCCACTCCAGAACTCTACCCAGGCCCCTTGACGAATCGGGTGAGATGTCCCCTGCGAATCAGTGCTTCTATTTTCCTTTGCAGCGTCTTGCAGTCCTCAGTTGAATAGCCAGCAGAGCGATGAAAGTCACAGTACTTCGACTGGTTTATAGAGTCATTTTTTAGTGATTTTAGCCACTTCAGGAATGTATTTTTACGGATCTGCATGAGGACAATGGCGCGCGTATCCGTCAAAGGTGTGAAACTGGTAGGCTCGTACTCTCTGAGTTTGGGGGGCCCAGTCCGGCGCTGCTTCTGGTGGGAGTGTTCTCCGCCACTATACTTTCGCTTTCCCTCACAAGGGAATGGCCGAGGCTGATCCGTCCGTTCTGGACATTTTGCCTCGTTGGCCTCTTCCACCGCAGCATAGGCCCGGGTGATGGATTCTGCCTCGCTGAAGGTTTGAGAATTTTTATGGGACAGGTGCTTGAAAAAGTCACCGTAAGTAAGCGCAGAGATAAAACTGCCCAACTTCATCTCCTATGTGATCCTGGAAATCCTTCTGGCCTCTGCCACGAAGCGATCCAGGAAACGCCGTGGGTTCTCTCCCGGTTTCTACTTTATGTGGGAGAGATGCCACGGCTCTTTCTCTTCCCGTCGGCTCGAGGCATACTGAGCCAGGAAGAGATCCGTGAGTTTACGGAAACTATTGATGGTGCCTGAAGGGAGGTGATGGAACCAGATTCGAGCGTCTCCCGTCAATGTGAGTGGAAAGCAGCAGCACATCGCTGAGTCTTCTAGCCCTTGTAGACTCAGATGGGTGCGAAAGTGATCCAAGTGGTCGATTGGATCACTACCCCCATCGTATAAGTCAAGGGCCAACATTTTGAACTTCGTCGGCAGTGGACGGCTCAGGATCTCTTCAAAAAAGGGAGATCTGTCCAAGTCGATGGCGCGCTCCTCCTCTTGGAACACACAGTTTCAGATCTTGTCCATCTGTGGATCGGCACGAGCGATGTTTGCTGATTGTTTGGAGTTGAGGTAATCCCTCAACTCCGTCTTGTCCCTATGGGGTCCAGCAGTGGATCGACTGCTGCCTCCGGTGTGCCTGAAAATCCTGGAGGCTCGCTCCTGGACTGCATTATTATCTTCTACCCAAAAGTATCAGAGATTTCTTCTCTCCGTGATTTCTGGTGGGGACGTGCTCCCGGAGCATTCTTCAGGCCTATTTTGGCTAAGAAAGCGGGAGGACGCTGGAGCCTGATTGTCCCCGACTTTCACGGGCCTTTTGGCCGACTTCTTCTTTCTCTAACCATCCCTCTTGGTGGCAGGGGCAGGGATGGCTGCTGGTGGAGCCGCCTGCTATCGTTGCTCGTTCTGACCGCAAAGTAATTGGAGCAGGGGATTGTTGGCCTGCATCTGCTCCACCAGTTGTTGAAAGTAAGGTGGTGAAACTTTACCCGTGGCCCCGTTGACCATGGCACCAGCAGCGTGGTTCTGGTCAGGGTTAACAGCATCTCTAGCAGGATCGCTAGCTTGGGCTTTTGTGTTCACCATTACAGAATCAGAAGGTGACAGAGAGCGTTTGTGCAGATTTTATGGTTGGCTTTTGTAAGTGCTTCCCACAGACGGCGCCAATGATGCGTCCCTGGATTCAAACTTCAAACAGATTCGGGTGATCCTCTTGATGCTTGTTTTTGGCTCCGTTCCCTGAGTTGGATCCTGCACACCACTAAACAGAACATGAGATCAGTGTGCCGGTGGGATGCTGTCCCACCGAAAATATTCCTATGCTCAAGTCAGTAAATAGCTTTCGATAATCAAAAGGTAACAGAAACTGTAAGACGAGAGAGTAGGGAGAGAGGACAGGAGTGAACAAGTCTCCAGATGTAAGAGAGGCGAAAGTCGTCGTCTTAAATCTGGATGGTGGGAAGGCAATAAACGGCCGTGAGAGGTGTGCTTGGTTTCCTTAGGTTTTCTGGTGAGTGTGTTTGCGTTGGCGGTTATGAGGGCTTCAGTCGCAGAGTAGTTTTCTGAGAGCTTAATTGAGAGCGTAGTTAGAAGCGTTCATGAAAGCGTGCCTTCAATGGTGCATCAAAGGTTTCTTTTGTAGTTGAGAAGATGATCCTCCTTCTTTGAAAGTAGTGATTGTCTCTGTGATCTGCTGGCTGGCTTGCCTTTGGGAGCAGGTGCTAGTTGTCAAGTTGAGGAGGATCGTTACCTTCTGAGGCGGTCAACAGCTTTCCAAACCGGGCGCTTTCCTTCTGTGCATATTACCGTTGGAGAATCCAAGTTGGCAAGGATTTGGAAAAATCTGGCGCATTCCTTACGTGAAAGGCGCCAACATTATCAATATCCTTTTTGGTGCCAGCTGGGATCGTGAAAGATGCCTGGAGAGCCGTTGTTGGCCGCCTAATGGATCACGGGCTCGAATGGACCAGGCCCAGTACTATAGAAAAGCTTCCTTTGGGCCTAAAGTGCAGTATGCGGACGGTCAACGTTGGAGTTAACTGTCTGCATACGCATTGTCCGTCCTGGGCCTTTCAGTTAATGGCCCATTTTCTAGTTGGGCCACAAGAAACGTTGACCGTCCCTCTTGGACTTTTGTTGACTTTTTAGGGCCAACCCATTTCTGATATACCCATCAAATACGCATTACTACTTATTAAAAATATACTTTATATCAGTTTAAAATACACATCTATATATTTTTTAAATTATAAATATTTACTATTATTATACAACCTAATTTATTGATAGTTAGTTAAAAATAATATTTTATGTCATATTAGTAAATAAATTATAAACAATGTAATTCTGTCTTTTATCCCTCCAAGGTTTCAATTCCTAAGACTGTAGCAGTTTTTTCCCAACTCAATTGGTTAAGTAGCCTGGAACGACCGATCCTGCTTCTCCATAAGGAGAAGCAGGATCTGCTTTGCTCTTCTCCATTATTGGATAAAAATTCAATGGTGGAGATTTAAAAAATAAAAAATATATTATATATAGTTATTTTTAATTTTTTTTAAATAATATTAATATTTAATAAATATTAATATTATTATTATAAATATTTTTTAATAAAAATATTTATTTAAATATTATTATATATAATTTAAATTTTTATTATTAAATTAAAAATAATTCAATAGTGAAAATAAGCTAGTAATCCGACGATTCTGAGACCAAAAAACAGAATAGTACAATCACATGATGTACCACTTTTAAAAGGGTAGACCCAGTCCAACTGGGCAGCGGATGCCAAAGCACCACAGAATCCAAGAGGCATGGAGCTCCGTCCGAGAAACGGCCGACGACTGGTCCTCTTCCCGTTACCCTTCCAAGGCCACCTGAATCCCATGCTTCATCTAGCGAACATCCTCCACTTCAGTGGCTTCTCCATCTCCATCATTCACACCCACTTCAATTCCCCCAACCCCGCCGACCACCCG